>PVJC01005337.1:0-59516 GCA_004026665.1 Murina feae
ATAGGATTATCTGACAATAAAGCCCAGGCTCAGAACCTCTACCTGTACTCTCATATTTCACTTGAATATCCCTCCATCACTTCAAGATATACAAACTCACATTTTTTTCCTCCCCACTCTGACCTCTTTCTCAAATGTACATATCCAATATTCCTTTAATCACTCTTACATAGAATTCATGATTCTCTCCTCTTGCTTACTTCTTTCCCTTTTTTATTTGGCACCAATTGCTTCTGTTCCCCTTTGTAATATTTGTAGCTTAATAATATGTTCCCATGAGTTATCCAACAATCTCCATTTCTGTTTTCTCTCTGCCACTATCCTGGATTAAGCTTCCCTGTATTCAATATTCCTTGGATTATTGCCTACCTCTCTATTTATTTCCCCTAGCTTAAGTTCTTCCAGATGACACTCCTTGCTATTTAGTAGCTGTGTGACCTTGACAAATTATCTTTCAGTGACTCAATTTTAGAATATTGATAATATCTATCTCATAGGTTTGATGAAGACTTCAGAAACTAACATTAATGGCTTTTTATAATTTGCCCCAACCAAGTCTAACCCATTTTAGTTCTTCAAAGAATCTATTTTAGGGCTGGTTGATTTTTTCTATGTCTTCTGAATCTTTTTATTCAAGTCCTTGCTGCACTCAACTTGACGATCTGTTTCTTCCCTTCTTAGGATCTAGTTTCTATGAGTACAGCAAGTTCTAGCTCAAGTCCCACTTTCTCAAGGTCAGTAACTTTTCTATTATTATTATTATTTGCTTAAATCTACAGTATGTATTTTTGTGATATTATTTATTTTAACATTTAAATAGGTATGGAGTTGATGAATATTCCTTGGCTCATGCTTTTCATTTAGATTGCATCTTGCCTTTTATGCCTCAAAGTACCCAGTTTAATGCTTCATAAACAGGGGGCAGTTGACAGTTAATAAAGTCTTGTTATATTATTTTGACTCCTAGGTCAATTTGTTTGTTACTCAGTTTATTCCCATTGGGTTTGCAATGGAACCCCATGGAAACTGACATTTTTCTCTACAACCACCGTTCCTCCCTTTTCTCATTGTGTTGCCATAATGAAGTTTAGACGGAATAAATCTTACCTCCAGCTACAAAAACAGTTGTATTTTCAGACTAATTATTCCATTCTCATTTCCCAGTGTTTGGCTCAAGAATGGTGAATCAGTCAGTATGTTAGTATATCAGTGCATGGCAATCACCTGACTTTCCACAAGCTCTGTTCTTTTGTGTATGATTTAGGTTCATTATGTAAGAATCAGCAATGAACACAGCCTTTTTAAACACTAAAAATAAATGCATGGCAATAGTTTTTACTGATTTTTTTCACTATTTTTAAAAGTTTTTTAAGTTTTAATTTTGAAATAACTTCAAAACTACTCAAGATTTATGGGAATAAAACAAATGATTCCTGTATACTGTTCATGAAAATGCATTCATTTACCAGTTGCTAACATTTTGTAAGAGATACTATACTTGCCCTGGCTGGTTTGGCTCAGTGGATAGAGCGTCATGTTCAGACTGAATGGTCCCAGGTTTGATTCCAGTCAAGGGCATGTACCTTGGTTGCAGGCACATCCCCAGTAGGGGGTGTACAGGAGGCAGCTGATCGATGTTTCTCTCTCATCGATATTTCTAACTCTCTATCTCTTTCCTTTTCTCTCTGTAAAAATCAATAATATATATATATATATATATATAACTTATTATTATAATTTTAGAGTGTAGTCTTTATGCTTTTTTTTTTTTTTTTTTAAAAAAAGCTTGCTGTAAAACAATATGTTGTGCTACTCTGGCAGCAACCTCATGCATTTCATGTTTACAGCATATCTTGATTGCATCACTTTCTGTTTTGCTTGATATAATGCAATGTCGCTTTATAAATTCAGAGTTGCCTAAATACACAGTTTTATAAAGTCTACATTAGTGTACGATAATGTCGTAGGCCTTCTCATTCACTCACCACTCACTCACCGGCTCACCCAGAGTAGCTTTCAGTCCTGAAAGCTCTGTTCATGTACAAAGTAAGTGCTCTATGGACAAAAAGGGGCCACATGCTAATCTGAGTAGCTCAGGGAAAGCCTGCATGGTGGCCCTGCAAACTGAGACCTAAAGTAACCACACAGGATGGTCTGAAATGAAAACTGTTTAAAATTGAAAGCAGTTTATGGTGGATAGTCGTATCTGAGGCCAGTATCTTCCCTGACAAAGGAAAATTTTTATCTTAACTGAAACTGCCTATTGTATTTTTGCATCTATGATAACATATCATTGAAATGTCAAAGTAACCCCTTAAAGCACAAGCAATGCTCTGCCGAGACCACAAATCCCCTCACTGTTATTGAGTTAACTGTTGACTGCTAACTATCCTGAACCCACCTGAGTAAAAGTAGTAAGTGTCCATCATTTTGCTTTTTCATCCAATTCTAGAGGTTTCCCCTCTTCGTTTTCTCCCGCTTCCCCAGTCTATCGCCAATGGATTTCAAATAACCCACTTATATCTCCTCTTTTGATTGTAATGTATAAAACAAGGTACAAAACTGCTGTTCTCTGCAGCATTATCTCTGGAGATGCTGCTTCCCATCATTTGTTGACAGTTTGATTCAAGTAAACTCCAAAAATTCTTTACAGGTTTGAATGTGTCTCATTTTGACAGCCCTATACAACTGTGCCATTTTTCATCTTTTATATCATTTTTATTGTATCTTTTCTATGTTTAGACATGTTTAAATACACAAATACCCTTGTGTCACAGTTGCCTATAATATTCAGCAGAGTATCATTCTGTATAGATTTGTAGCCCAGGAACAATAGGCTATCCCACATAGCCTAGATTTGTAGTAGGCTGTACCATCTAGGTTTGTGTAAGCGAACTTTATGATGTTTACACAATGATAAAATTGCCCTATCAGTTTTCAAAGTATTCCTATCATTAAATAGCACATAACTGTATATCAGGAATTAAAAATAAATTAAGAATAGCAAATTACCTAAAAAAGCAAGCCCAAACTAAATGTCATTCAGAGAAAAATATTTATTTTATATGTTATGTTATGAGTACACACACACACAAATAACAAATATTGTATGCCTTCCTATTCCGGTATGGCCAGCAACTGGAATAAGAAAGCATACAATAAGAAGGCTGAAAACACCAACAAAACAGTTATGTTACAGAAAGGAATAAGCAAGTAGTGCTCACAGAGCACCTTCTACAGTTAATCCTATTACGTTGTGAAACTGAAGCTAAGAAGTAAATGTTGACTGTTTTCCCAATAACATAATAGAACCTCTAGGTCACATGCGGGAATCTTTATAGTTTGAGCCAGATGGCATCAGTCCTGCCCTGAGTCAGTGTCACAGTTTGCAAATCAAACGTAGCAGTTACACATTTTCAATGTACCATGAGAAACTCTGACCTGTCACTTTTTGCTTAAATCTTGCTTAGTCACATATGACTTAAAAGGTTAAGTGGCAAGTCAGGAGAATTTTCTTGACAGAGTGTTATAAAATGGCTAAGGTCAGTGTGATTTTGATTGAACTTAAAATATGATTTGAGATTAACCTTGGACATGTAATTGTGCTTGTTTTATTCTGATGAATTTATACAATAAATATTTTGAAAAATGCAGTTTCAGATTAAGTTATGAAGAGTAAAGGATAGTTAAAATTTGGGAGAAAAATCTGTATTAGGATATTTTTAAGAGAATGCAGTCTTGTTACATTTTGCTATATATTTAGTTTAATAGCCAATAAGGTATTTCCAGTAAATATCAGAACTTCCCTAATAAGTAGATTAAATCAAATATCTAAATCATAGTGTTATTTTATTTATAAAATAACTAGAGGCCCGGTGCACAAAAATTTGTGCACTCAGCGGGTTTCTCAGCCCAGCCTGTGCCTCTCGCAGTCTGGGACTCCTTGGGAGATGTCCATTTGCCAGCGGGGAGCAGGCCTAAGCTGCAGTCAGATATCCTTAGCGCTGCTGAGGAGGCAGGAAAGATTCCCACCACCACCGCTGTACTGGCAGCCATCAGCCTGGCTTGTGGCTGAGCAGAGCTCCCCCTGTGGGAGTACACTGACCACCAGGGGGTAGCTCCTACATTAAGTGTCTGCCCCTGGTAGTCAGTGTGTGTTATAGTGACCAGTCTTTCCCAGTCATTCTACTGTTTGGGTCCATTTGCATATTACCCTTTTATTATATAGGATTATATTATAAGGATTTTAAAATTGCAGTTAAAACTTTTCTCTTGTTCCCATCTCTGCTAACTCCACAATCTGATATGCAACGGTGATGTCATAAGCAAACCATTTATTTTTCCCCCATAGGAATGATATTAACAAAGGGACAAAAAGAAGAGAGAATACTGTGCTCAATATAATCTTACATACACATATTAGGTTCTTAATAAATGTTTGTTTGTTGATCTGCACGTAGAAAAGTATACAAGTATTAAACTCAATAAATTATCCCGGAGTTAAAGACATCCCAGAGCCACAATTAAGATCAAGAAATATTGCCTGACCAGCATAGCTCATTGGTTGAGCATGGATTTATGAGCCAGGAGATCATGGCTCAATTTCCAGTCAGGGCACATTCCCAGGTTTGCGGACTTGATCCCAATGTGGGGCTTGCAGGAGGCAGCTGATCATATGATGTTTTTGTCTCTCTCTCCCTCTCCATTTGTCTCTGAAATTAATTTAAAAAATAAATATTATTAACTTGGAAATTTCTCTAGAGCTCCCCCTTGAGGTCATTGTTCCCTCTTCTCTCCACAGGTAAATACTATTTTAATTTTTAACACGATGATGTATTCAGTTTTGGAGCCATAACCCCTCACACATATGAGTCAATACATGTTTATTCCAAAACCATAATTTAGATTTATCTGTTTTTAAACTTTATATAAATGCAATTACACAGTACACATATGTATAGAATCAACTACTATGTATATATGGAGTTGTTTCAAATAGTATTAGATTCATAGCAAATTAAGTGGCTGAAACAGAGACTTTCCATATATCTCGTGTCCCACACATGCATAGCTTTCCCTATTATCATCATCTCCCACCCAGGTATACATTTATTACAATTGATGAGTTACATTGGCACATTGTTGCTCAAGTCCATAATTTACACTGGGGTTCATTCTTGGTATTGTACATTCGATGGTTTTGGATAATTGTATAATAACATGTATTGGTCATTATAGTGTCATACAGTGTATTTTCACTGCCCTAAAAAATTCTCCATGCTTCACCCATCCATTTCCCTGCTTCAAACCCTGGTAACCACTGATCTTTTTATGGACTCAATGCTTTTTTCCCAGAATGTCATAAGGTTGGCATTACACTGCATGTAGTCTTTTCAGATTGGCTTCTTTCACTTCTCTTTCATGTCTTTTCATGTCTTGATAGCTCATTTCTTTTTAAAGTTGAATAATATTCCATTGTCTGGATGTACCACACACAGTTTACCAATTCACCTACTAAAGAACATCTTTGTTGCTTCCAAGTTGTGATAATTATAAATAAAGCTGCTAAAAAATCTATGTGTAGCAAAAAATTTTTTAAAGATAAAAGTAAACTCTATCTCTAGTATAATTTTTCCTAATAATGAACCAAGTTACTGGTTAATGAATATGGATATAACAGAGGAAAGAGGCATCATTGGGTTAATTGTATTACAAAGTCACATAACGAGATCATATTGTTTTAATTTTCAGTAATCCTCATGCAAAGTAGTTATTAGTCAAATGAGCTGATATGATGAGCCAAAGATCAAAATATCTATTGATTGGTGTGAAATACTTTCATAACATGACTCATTGCTTTACCACAAGTGTCTAAGAGGATATTCAAATAGGGCACCTACTCTAATAAAAGAGTAATATGCAAATTAACTATCACTCTGAGACACCTAAGCCATGCCCACCAGCCAAGCCACACCCTCAGTCAATCAGAGCGGCTGTATGCAAATTAACATATCCAAGATGGCGGCCAGCAGCCATGAGCAAACAGGAGGCTTCCATTGCAACTGCCTGCCTAGGCTGGCTGGGCCTCAGCTCATGGCAACAATGTTTCAATTATAGAAGCCACGGGGCTGAAGCAAACAGGAGGCTTCATAACCTGCCCAGGCATCCACTCAAGGTAACAACATTTCAATTATAGAAAATAAATGAACCCCAGAAACCTGATTCTGGACAGCCTCGCTGGGACGTTGGGTCAATGGGAGCTGTGGGCAGCCTGAAAACAGCCCTCAGCCCCTCACCCAGGATGGCCACATCCCCATGGGGTGAGGGTCCCCACTGGGGGGCTTGGCAAACCTTCAAACAGCCATCAGCCCCTCACCCAGGCTGGCCAGGCACGCCAACAGGTAGACATCCCCCGAGGGGTCCCAGACTGCGAGAGGGCACAGGCTGGCCTGAGGGATACCCCCCACCTGAGTGCACAAATTTCTGTGCACCAGGCCCCTAGTTTATTTATAAAGTCTACTATTATGATACTAAATTTATGACAACTTTGAGATAGGAAAATATTTTGAAGCCTAAAGCAAAAAAAAAAATATGATTTCATTTGAAAACAATGGCTACCAGTAGGGTTAACTCCTTTTATATTAAGTGGTAGATGCCTTATCTAATAATAATATATACACAGCATTTTGTTAAGTGACAATTGATCTTTTGTTGTAGCAAAAAGAAAGAAAATGAATTTTTAAGTTACATTAATTCCCTGTGGTATTTTTTTGCAAACTTAAAATAAATCATGTTCCTGTAGTTATGTAAATTGTGTTACTTTCTTCTGCTCTTCTTTCTAAAGCTAAGGTTACTAAAATTATGTAGTGCCAGACCATAGAGAATTAAATCTGATGGAAAATGCTGGTAGAGCCCGGAATTATTAAAGCCGACCGTGTTGAAAGACAAAAGTAATGTGTGTTGAGATACAAAAGTAGTTTAATTATTTAATTATGCCGTTTCAACCTTCACAGTCGACTTCTCAGGACTAATGTCTTAAAGAGGCCATGCCAAAGAATAGAATCATCTTTTTGCTTATTGTGGTTTAAATGGAATCTTGCTTGAAAACAGAAATATGGATGAGGTAACAACAAGGAATTAATTAAACTATCGGGCATTCTGTCCTTGACCTAGACCAGTGATTCTCAAACTTGGCTGCACAGCAGATATACCTGAGGCACTTTAACTATTGAAGCTGGGTTCCATGCCCAGACATTCTGATTTTATTGGTTGAGTGTGGCCTCAGCTTCCTAATTGTAATGTACAGCTGGGATTGATAATTACTGACCTAATCAGGTAGCATATTAGAAAGGAACATGGTTTTTGAAGAGTCAGAATGGACCCAGTTAAAAATCTCAGACATAAATATGATTTATGAGGGCTAATAAAACCTAATGAGCGTCTGAAACAGAGCCGTTATAAGAATAACATAAAATTATTCATGTGAAAACTGGTGGTACAGTATTTCACATGTAATAAGCATTAATATGTTTTTGTTCTCTCCTGCCATGCCCCTCTGCACCCTAGCCCTTTAAAGAATAGGGGACTAAATATAATAGCCATTGCTGTTGCCTATGTGGTGCTTCTGTTTTTCTTTACATTCCAGTTCTGGTTGGAAGAACATTGCTGGGTAATATGGGCATAAAGAAGTTACACATTATTCTTCTGTTTTCCCTATCCCAGAATCTGACCATCTGCTTCCTGTTCATCCTCAGGTCTCTGTTTGAATGTGCTGTCCGCTGGGAAGGTTTTTCTGATTGCTCCCCAAGCCCAACCAAGGTCAGAGTCTACTGCACACAAACCTCCATAATAGTGACAATGAATCTATAGCATTTACTGCTATATCTCCCAGGGCACACAATGCATACTGAGTAATTTTAATTGGATAAGTAAATGAAGAAATTTTAAATACAATAATATGATAACATATGTGTGTCATATAGATGGTTGTAGTATTAATATAATTATTAAGAATACTTAAAGTGATTTTACATGAGTGATTTTGTCTATACTTTGATTTATTTTTTCCCCATTTATGTTCTCAAAACAGTGTCCTGGTTCTTTTGGAGATACATTCTTCTAGTAAAGGTAGGTAGGGGGAAAGTGAGTAAACAGCATAGTAATAGTTCAGCAGTAGTAAATGTCCTAAAGTAAAGGATAAGAAAGTGTGTGTGGTGTCTGCATGCTAGGGAAGTTGCTTAAGAAGGTCTCTGAGAAACTAACACGAGAGCTGAGATCTTGAGACAACAGTGAGCTAGCCATGTAAAGATCTTGAGGGTAGAAAATTACAGGCCAGTGGGACTGAAAGTGCAAGTTTCCCCAGGGGACTTTAAGTTGTATACTCCACCAACAGTGAAAAGCCCATATAACCACATAGACACCAAGGAAAAAAGAGCGGAAAATAAAAGTGGAGGCTAGTCAGGGACCAGTTCATGCAGAACCTTATACACCATGATGAGAAGTTTGGTTTATTCTAAATATGAAGGGAAATTATTGATATATTAAATAGTTTAGAGCCTGGAAGTTTTCTATTTAACCATATCAGATTTATACTTAAACTAACATGTGGAAAATGGATTTTGAGCACAATGTGAGCACCAGGGTGGAGGCACTGCAGTCGTCCATGGAAGAGATGATGGCAAATCACCTTAAGGAGCAGCAGTTAAGGTGGAGAAGTGGATGGAAAGAATACATTTTGAGGTTACAGCAGGCAATACTTAGTGATTGGGTTGGGTTTATGGTGGGGTGGTATTAATTTAATGTGTAAACAGGCCAGCTCTACCCCTTGTCATGGGGTGTGACGGTGTGTGGTATGTGTAGATCTAGGTCCTTCCACTGCATCCCTGCAGACTTACAAAGCACAGGGCTCAAGCAGTGACTCTTAATCCTCCCTCTGAGTACAGCTTTGGCTGTGTGAAAACGGAAATAATTTCTGGAAACTAACACTCTCAACGGTCCTCTAACGGATGAATAGGGCTTGGAAAGCTGCATGCAAAAGCATGAAGGTAAAGAACTAAACAACGTGGAAAAGTTTGAGAGACAGTGAATAGATCAGTTTGTGTGGATGGAGGATTAGTATAGGGGAAAGATACGTATGGAAAACAAACCTGGGTTCATTTTGTGGAGAATCAAGAAAGTCACACTTGAGTCCCTGCTTTTTTGTTTGTTTGTTTTGTTTTTGTTAATTCTCACCCAGGGATATGTTTTCCATTGATTGCTAGACAGAATGGAAGGGAGGAAGAGAGACACAGAGAGAGAAATATTGATGTGAGAAAGACCCTGCAACTGAGGTATGTGCCCTTGACCAGAATTAACACTGGACCCTTCAGTCCGTGGGCCAATGGCTCCAAATACTGAGCCAAACCAGCTAGGGCTAGAGTCCATGCTTTTAAGATTTATGGAACTAAGAACGTGTTTTGAGAAAACCTGGTAATATATAGGGGATTAATCTAGCAGTGTTCACATAATGGTCTCCAGAATAGAAAAGCCCAAAAGCAAGGAGACTATGTGAATAACATTCAAGCAGGATTATTCATCTACTAATTTATTCACTTGTTCAGTTAACAAATAGTCATTAGGCACCTGCTGTCTGCTAAAGGACAATGATCACCAGGATTCTGTTCTTATCTAAAAGTAGAATCAAATATGAATGGGGAAAGCTGTAGCTTGGTAGACACTCCAAAAGAGAGAATAAAATACACATCTCTTAAATCACCAAAGAAAATGCCTGGAAAAGCTGCTTGCTTTTATTATTCTAACTAGGGGCGCAGTGCACAAAAATTTGTGCACTCAGGGGGTCCCTCAGCCTGGCCTGTGCCCTCTCGTAGTCTGGCACTACTTGGGGGATGTCCACTTGCTGGCATGCCTGGCTAGCCTGGGTGAGGGGCTGATGGCTGTTTGCAGCAAGGCTGGCTGGGATTTAACTTCTAAAATTGAAACTTTGTTGCTTTAACCAGAGCCCAGGTCAGGTTTCCCCTGACAATCCAGGCTCCCAGCACTTCCTTGAGTCCAAGGCGGGAAGCAAGTAACTGAGCTTTGTTTATCTTCTATAATTGAAACTTTGTTGCCATGAGTGGAGGCCACAGACAGCCTAGGCAGACAGGAACCTTAGCTTCCTCCATCGCTGGGGCAAGTCTCCTGCTTATTTCAGCTCAGGCTGCCCACAGCTCCCATTGATCCAACATCCCAGCAAGGCTGGCTGGAATCAGGTTTCTGGGTGTTTTTTTTTATCTTCTATAATTGAAACATTGTTGCTTTGAGCAGAGGCTCAGCTGGCCTAATGGAAGCCTTCTGCTTATTCCAGCTCTGTGGCTGCCAGCTGCCATCTTGGCTGGGTTAATTTGCATACAGCCGCTCTGATTGGCTGATGGGTGTGGCTTGGGTGTCTCAGAGTGAGGGTCAATTTGCATATTACTCTTTTATTAGATTAGATTCTGTGACATTATGATTCCTAGCTCTACTACTAAGATGTTGTGCCCATGACTGATTATTTCCAAGGCATGGATTTTAGATACCTTTATACTGTTCTGAAAATTAATTGTATATTTTATATACTCACAACTGTGTGTTTTGATGGCCACTAAAGTGATATTTTAAAAATCCAGATAATGTAATTTAAATATATTTTATTGATTTTTTTACAGAGAGGAAGGGAGAGGGATAGTCAGAAACATCGATGAGAGAGAAACATCGATCAGCTGCTTCCTGCACACCTCTTACTGGGGATGTGCCCAAAACCAAGGTACATGCCCTTGACCAGAACTGAACCTGGGACCCTTCAGTCTGCAGGCTGATGCTCTATCCACTGAGCAAAACCAGTCAGGGTCAGATAATGTAATTTAAATCAAACTATTATTTTATAATAGTAGTATAATGCATTGCATTCCATGCACTTTAAATACAGATATATTTTATATAGAGACAAAATAGTTGTTATAAAACTAAAAGATATCACATTTGCTAAGTCCTTTTTAACTTTCCTAGAGGAAAAACTATTAAACTAAAATGCAAGTCATTTTCTTACCTAATGTACACTAATAAAAGAGAAAGATGCAAATTGACCATACCTTCATGATGCCCAATAGCCAATCAGGAGTATGCAAATTAAGCCAACAAAGATGGCAGGTTAATTTGCATACACAGGCACCAAGCTGCTGGGGGAGGACACTTGCATGGTCACCATGGCAATGATGCAGGTATTCTGCACTGCCCCAGTCACTCTGGACCTCTGGGCAGTGTGGGAAGGCAGAAAGGCAGCTCCGGGCTGGAGCGAAGGCGGTGCTGGCAGCCAAGGAAAGGAAAGCCCATTCTTGCATGAATCTTTGTGCATCAGGCCTCTAGTTTTATATAATATCTGGTATGGATTTTTGTGAGATGAAACTTTTAATAGTAATGTATAAAATTTCAAACTGTATTTGACACCATAATCCTTGACAAATAAAAAATCCCTAAACGTATAGAGAACATAATAAAAGAAATATTGAATATAGTCTAGGAATTTTAAAACAAGGTGGAAATATCAGATTTTTCAGCCCGAACAAAAAAAAACAAAAAAACCGTGGTTCAACATTGAAGAATGATTTATAAAATTTCAATTTAAAAAGCAGCAAACCAGGAGAGATGAGGGTCAAAGGTACTGCCAGCCACAGAAATGTTGGTAGGCATGCTATAATGAATGGCAAGCATGGTGAGAGTCACTGGCTTCCCACTTCCTGTTTCTAACCAAACTGTTTTAATTCTAAGATTAGGGAACTCTTTCTCTAAACAACTGCCTAATTTTATATAAATGTCAATGCAAAAAGAAAGTGCTTGAAAACCAATTAGATATTACACTTTTTGAAATTTTAGGAAGTGAGTTTTACCTATGTGCAAATATAATTCTACTGTGGAATAGAATGTCATCACATATTAGAAGAAAGAAAATGTAAATATTTCTGATAAAACCACCTATCAGTATTTTAATAGTGGGAGAAAAATTGCCAGTCAACTCTTATTGTTGATGATTTTGCCATGAATATTTATCAGAATCTCTGGTTATTTTTATACTTTTGCTTTGAAAACATTACAACCAAATGATAGTTATTTGTTCTTAATGATATCCTACAGAGTACATCATGACTCTGGGTACTACTCACATAAGACAGGTAAATATTTTAGAGATAAAAGTTACCTGATAAATTCATTATCCACACCTGAACAGAGTTATAGCTACAATATGAGCCTGGGAGATAGCTCTTTTTTAAAAAAATTTAATTTATTTATTTTTAGATTTTTTATTGAATAAATTATTATATATGTGTCCTTATCCCCACATTACGCCTTATTCCCCCACTCATGCCCTCACCCCCTTGTTGTCTGTGTCCATTGGTTAGGCCTATATGCTTGCATATAAGTCCTTTGGTTGATCTCTTCCTTTTACCCTCACCCACCCCTACCTTCCCCTTGATGGTCTGACGGATGCTTCTCTGTCTTTGGATCTGTTTTTGTTCATCAGTTTATGTTGTTCTCCATATTCCATAAATGAGAGAGATCATGTGGTATTTTTCTTTCATTGACTGGCTTATTTCACTTAGCATAATGCTCTCCAGTTCCATCCATGCTGTTGCAAATGGTAAGAATGCCTTCTTTTTTACAGCAGCATAGTATTCCATTGTGTAGATGTACCACAGTTTTCTAATCCATTCATCTGCTGATGGGCACTTAGGCTGTTTCCAAATCTTAGCTATGGTGAATTGTGCTGCTATGAACATAGGGATGCATATAACTTTCTAGTTGGTGTTTCTAGTTTCTTGGGATATATTCCTAGAAGTGGGATCCCTGGGTCAAATGGGAGCTCCATTTTTAGTTTTCTGAGGAAACTCCATACTGTTCTCCACAGTGGCTGCACCAATCTGCATTCCCACCACAGTGCATGAGGGTTCCTTTTTCTCTGCATCCTCTCCAGCACTTATTGTTTGTTGATTTGTTGATAGCCATTCTGACAGGTGTGAGATGGTACTGCATTGTCGTTTTGATTTGCATCTCTCAGATGATTAGTGACTTTAAACATGTTTTCATAGGTCTTTTGGTCTTTTTTCTGTCTTCTTTTGAAAAGTATCTATTTAGGTCCATTGCCCATTTTTTATTGGGTTGTTTATCTTCCTTTTTGTTAACTTGTATGAGCTCCCTGTAAATGTTGGAGATTAAATTCTTATTGGTGATAACATTTGCAAATATGTTCTCCCATGCAGTGGGCTTTCTTGTTGTTTTGTTGATGGTTTCTTTTGCTGTGCAGACACTTTTTATTTTGATGTAGTCCCATTTGTTTATTTTCTCTTTAGTTTCCATTGCCCTAGGAGCTGTATCAGTGAAGAAATTCCTTTGGCATATGTCTGAGATTTTGCTGCCTATAAATATTTCTGATAAAACCATCTATCAGTATTTTAATAGTGGGAGAAAAATTGCCAGTCAACTCTTATTGTTGATGATTTTGCCATGAATATTTCTCAGAATCTCTGGTTATTTTTATATTTTTACTTTGAAAACATTACAACCAAATGATAGTTATTTGTTCTTAATGATATCCTACAGAGTACAACATGACTCTGGGTACTAATTACTCACATAAGACAGGTAAATATTTTAGAGATAAAAGTTACCTGATAAATTCATTATCCACACCTGAACAGAGTTATAGCTACAATATGAGCCTGGAAGTTAGCTCTTAAAAGAGTATTTCCTTACCACAGTGTTTTAGAAATCTATACTCTTTTTTCAATATAATGTATTAGGAAATCAGCTGACAATATCATATTCTCTAGAAATTATGTGCTTATGGTTTTTTGTTTGTAAAAAATTTAACTTTTTTAATACTTAAAGCAAATTAGTGAATAAAATTTCAGATGAATGTGTTAAAACAAGTAAAATTACATTGTTTCTAATACAAAATCCTTCATTAAGGATCATATTAGTTAATGAGCAGTGTTACAAAAGGGGGAAAAAGAGTATTAATCAAGCTGTACCATGGCTCTACAGCTCATTTAGCAAGCAATTACTTCTGTTTCACTAAAACCAGCAGGCTGTGCCTAACACCAATTTCCAGGCAAGACAAAGCAAATGCCATTGATGTCTTGCTTTAAACATAGATAAGTGAACTAATCAAAACACAATTCATGACTACAAGATGTATAAACTTTAAAATTAATTAAATTACTTTTAAATAAAATTGAGGAAAAATTTTGAAGTCATACCCAGTAGTCAATTAATAAAGCTTAATAAAGCTTAATTTAGCCCCATCTCTTTATCAACAAAGAATATTAGAATATAAAAGTGTATATTTTATAGGATTGTTAAGATTTTTCATTCACTCAAATGAGAACTTTGAGTGTCTTCTCCATGTAGAGCATTATAATGCATTAAATCATCCATTTGACAAAACTCCATGTAAAAATGAATTAACACTTTGTAATCGGGCATTTTCCCGCCAAATCGCGTGCTTCACTGTGTGGTAGCATTTTAAACACTTTCCTTTGTGCAGGGGTACATTACAAAACTTGCACATGTACCGCATTTCACTGCGTAGTTTATGAGCGGCACACACACGACAACGACGTAAAACGTTTTTATTTTTGCCGGTTCCAACTAGAGGTTCCAATGTATGTTTCCTCATGTCCATTGACAGTCTCCCTGGTGGATCCGATTTTACTCATTTCCAGCAAAAAAAAAAAAAAAGTGTTTAATAGACAACATTCTAACTTCCTTGACCTTATTTCCTCTAATTTTATAAAACAATAAAGTGACCAATTAAAATTGGTGACTCAGAGATATTTACAGAGCCTGGGTATCAGATTAAGATAATATCTTTTGAAAAAAATAATTGAATAAATGAACCTACAAATGAGAAACACAAAATCTTCTTCTAGCCTCTTTAATTCTATTAACCATTTCAGGAAAAGTTAAAACTGTTTTTAGTAAGTCTATCTTATTAATTTTGCAATTAAGCAAGTCAAATATGTAGTAATTTAACTTCTTAGAGTAAACATTTTTGTGAGAGATGGTAACCATATTCTGAAATACTTTTTACTTTTACTTTTTATCCTTCTCCCCTTTGTAATTTAATCAACAGGCAGTGTTTCAATCTACCTAGTGCATAGAACTCTAGAAAGCATTAGTACTAAAACATAAATTTGGTATGTTGGTTTCTTTCTCATTTATCCATTGAAAAAAATATGATTTGAGCACCTACTATGCTCAGAACTATGTTTGGCACTGGGAATTCAAAAATGAGGAAAAATTACTCTTATAATATAAAAATGCAATTGGGATAATACCATAAAGAAGAGATATAAAGGGAAAAAGAGAATATGCAAGAGTGATCTAACTTCACCAGAGATGTCAACAGGTCTTTCCAGAGCATACTACACATGGACAAAAATATAGAGGATGCCTAGTAATTAACTTGGTGAAACAGGTGTATTAAGGATGAGGAAGCATTCCAGGCAGAGGGAATATCATGGTGCAAAGCTGAAGACTTTTTAAGAGGTCAGAAAGTAAGATGAGCCTAGAGAGAAATGAGACAGACTTTTTTGAAATGTATATGACAAATTATGGAGTTTGGGCTTACTTTTAAGAAAAGGGTTAGCTATTGAAATGTTTTAAGCAAAAAGGTGAATTAATTAGATTTGTGTTTGAAGAGATAATCTTGGCTGCAAGATAATTCTGGAAAATTTACTAACAAGAATCAAGACTAGAATTGGCCTGTGAGATGAAAGATCCCAAGAGTGAGAATTAATAGAACAAATTCCACTGAAAGAAAAAGTGTTAATGGATGTGGGGATAAAGTAGAGGATGAATGGTAAAGAGGGTACAATTACAAAATAGATTATTGATTTTGGGCAAGATTTGCACCAAAACTTTCAAAGAAAGCACAGGAAGAAAGGGTGATTTCTAATTAGAAATGACTTGTGGAGAACATGGAGAATCTAATCTAATGAAAGAGTAATATGCTAATTGTGTCACTCTGCTACATCCCAAGTCATGCCCACCAGCGAATCAGAGTGACTCTATGCAAATTAACCCAACCAATATGATGGCCGGCAGCCACGGAGCTAGAGTAAACAGGAGGCTTGCTTGCCCCGACAATGGAGGAAGCTAAACTTCCCATCTGCCTTGGCTGGCTGTGGCCTCTGCTCAAGGCAACAAAGTTTCAATTATAGAAGCCTCAGAGCTGGAGCAAACAGGAGGCTTTCTTTCCTCCACAATGGAGGAAGTTAAACTTCCCACCTGCCTAGGCCAGCTGTGGCCTCTGCTCAAGGCAACAAAGTTTCAATTATAGAAGATAAATAAACCCCAGATACCTGCTTCCAGCCAGCCTCACTGGGAGCTTGGGTTGCTGGGGGCTGTGGCCAGCCTGCAAACAGCCATCAGCCCCCACCCAGACTGGCCAGACACCTCAGCAGGACCCCCACCCTGAAGAGCTGTGGCCAGCCTGCAAATAGCCATCAGCCTCTCCCCCAGGCTGACCAGCCTGTAAACAGCCATCAGATCCTCACCCAGGCTGGTCAGGCACCCCAGCTCTATCCCCCTACCTGAAGGGGTATGGCCAGCTTGAAAATGGCCTTCAGCCCCTCACCTAGACTGGCCAGGAACCCCAGTGAGACCCCCACCCTTATCTGGAACACCCAGCCGGCCCCCACACATACACCAGGCTTCTATCCTATATAATAAAAGGGTAATATGCAAATTGAACCTAACAGCAGAACAACTGGGAATGACTGGTCACTATGACACACACTGACCACCAGGGAGCAGACACTCAATGCGAGAGCTGCCCCTGGTGGTCAGTGCACTCCCACAGGGGGAGCTCTGCTCAGCCATAAGCCAGGCTGATGGCTCCCAGTACAGTGGTGGTGGTGGGAGCTTCTCCTGCCTCCTCAGCAGTGCTAAGGATGTCCAACTGCAGCTTAGGCCTGCTCCCCACTGGCAAGTGAACATACCCCAAGGGCTCCGGGGCTGCCAGAGGGATGTCTGACTGCCAGCTTAGGCCTGATTGCTGGGGAGCAGGCCTAAGCCAGCAGGTGGACATCCCCTGAGGTGTCCCAGACTGTGAGAGGGCACAGGCAGTGCTGAGGGACTCCTCCCTGAGTGCACTGGCCCTCGAGTTTAAGAATATTCGTGTCTCATGGTGAAGAAGAAGATGATAATATTATTGACAGAGGAAATGGATGTTTGGGTGGCTTAAGGGATCTGAGTAGAGGAATGCTTTGTGTATCATAAGTGTTTTTAAAGAGTAAAAATGCCCGTTTTCTTAAAATCACTTTATTGTGTTCTTATAGCCTTTATAACATGAAATATCTTTCATCTTAAAATGGTAGCTAGGCATTGACAGCTATTTCTTGGCATAAAGTCTTGAATAGATATTCTATTACTTTAAACTATTATTTTTTTGATAAAATTATATTACTTAGAAAATAAAAAGTCTTAAAGCAGCATATACATCAGAAAAAGTTTGATTCTCTTTTGCAAAGTTAATTAAAATAGTAAGAGCCACCATTTATTGAGCAATTACTATGTCCCAAAAATGATCTAAGGAATCTATATCTGTTATACTATTTAAACCTTACATACCTGGTTTTGTTATTTTCTCTTTTCTGTTTTGTAGATGTCAAAATTGGCTGACTAAAACTTTTGATCAAAATCACTGCTTCTGTCCCTGGCCAGGTGGCTTAGTTGGTTGAAACATAGTTCCATACACCGAAAGGTGGTAGAATTGATTCCCGGTCACATATACCTAGGTTTCATGTTTGACTGTATGGGAGGCAACTGATCAATATTTCTCTTTTGCATAGATGTTTCTCTCTTTCCCCTGAGTTTGTATCCATGGTCTCTTGGAGTTCAATATCTTTGGCCCAAATCACTCCCTAAATTTAATCTGACAATGATTTATTTATGTTTTGCAAATCGCATCCCAAGGATTGATTTTATTTTTAACCTACCTTTGCTAATTTTCTATTTTTTGCACTTAGCTCAAGAACAATAGAATACCTTGTCCCCCTTTAACACACACTCAAAGGGAAACACTAATTCATATAAACATCTCACTCAGAAGCTTAATAGATAGTGCATATATATATATAAATTTTTATATTTATATTTAAATATATTTTTGTTGATTTCAGAGAGGAACAGAGTGAGAGATAGTAACATCAATGAAGAGAGAGAATTATTGATTGTCTGCCTCCTGCATGCCCCCTTACTGGAGATCAAGCTTGAAACCTGGGCATGTGCCCTGATCAGGAATCTAATAGTGGCCTTCTGGTTCATAGGTCGATGCTCAACCACTGAGCCACACCTAGTCAGTGGTATGTTTATTTTTAATGAAGTTTTCATGAAGCAGTGGAGAAGAGAGTTAGATTACCTTTCCCACTAAAGGACCTCATATAAAGCCTCTTTAAATCCCAATTTCCACCAGACTTTCTTTCATACCATAGCTTTTGTAGTCATATTTCTACTTATGGTCTATGTCCCCTTCGAAAACCTGATTTCTAGCCTCTGTCTCTTCAACTTTCTAGATGTGGCTGTGACGGTCATGTTTTCTCTTCCCACAACCAGAACTTTCTGGGAGATTGTGTCCTTTCCTTCTGTCTATACTCTCCCACAGCAGTCCGTCTGACAAAGGGCTACCCACAACATTAGAGATCTAATCTGTGGTGCCTGAAAAAAGTAATAAAATATTTATTTTTGTCATTGAAAAATTTTAACAATATATAAAAGGTAGTCATTAAACTTACTGTATGAACATTTTTGAATGTCCATAAATATATGTTTTACTCCAGAAATAACTAGAAATATGGAGCTATACCTTGAAATGTAAGGCTGAATTTTATTTACAGGTTAAGTGCAACATTATGAGTTTCAAATTAGAAAGGGGACAAAAGATATATTTTCTATTTTTGCTTTGAAAGAGTGTGAGTTAATAATTTGTGCTGCTGTTGTAAGAAAAATCCAGAAATATATTTACTTTTCTTTTCAGAAACATGAATATGTTTTTTCTTTAGTCACAGAAACATATCTTGTGAATAACTTTGTATATCCTTGTTTTTATTCACAATATCTTTACTACATTATTTTTTAAGAAATTACATTGAATATTTGAGTTTACAGTGACCCATTATAAAAATGCAGGTAAATACTTATCATGAGTAAATATGAAAGATACCTGATTGACTGTATTTCATACATGTAGAAAAGGCCAGGAAGAAATAAGGAAGGCCTAATATAGAATTATTAATTTAGTTATTAATGTGCAATTGGTTGGAGTGTCACCCCAATATGCCAGGGTTGCAGTTCAATCCCTGGTCAGGGCACATACAAGAATCAGCCAATGGACACATGAATGGGTGGAACAACAAACTGATTTCCCTCTCTCTCTCTTTTCTCTTTCTAATCAAAACATTAAAAAAATTATTGCCTGGCCAAAGTAGCTCAGTGGTTGGGAGTCGTCCCATGCACTGAAAGGTTGCCAGTTTGATTCCCTGATCAGGGCACATACCTGGGTTGTGGGTTTGATCCCTGGTAAGAGAAAGCATATGGAGGGCAGTCAATCAATGTTTCTCTCTTATATCAATGTTCTCCCCCACCCCCCATCCCAGCATGTCCTCAGGTGAAGATTTTTTAAACATTAAAAAATATTAATGTGGGAAATATTAGAAGAAATTAAAATTTTAAAATTATATGCCTAACAGATAACAGCTAGTAATTAGGACCACCTATTTCAGGAAGTATACTGATTAAAATAAAAAAGCAAAAATAAAAATTAACTCAGTGTAACTCATTTAAAGGAGCTCTTAAATGTCTTCTATTTGAAATGAAATAATGAAACTGCATTTTTGAGGGTGTTTTAAACAGAACCATAGAGCTAAATGTACTAGAAAAAGCAGAGAATGGCTGCACAGATGGTCTTCCCTAGAATATGCCAAATTCACCCAATGTGCAGGAACTCTGGGAAAAGCTTTCTGCCAATAAGGAAAACAGTACCTTTCAAACTCAGATTGTCAAAACTAAAGTCTAAGAATGTCATGTTGTGATATTGCTTATTTCTAATGAAGATAAAAAATAACTAAAACATTATAGTATACTAAAGGCCCAGTGCACAAATTTTGTGCACTGGGGGTAGGGGTTGGGCCCTCAGCCCAGCCTGCACTCTCTTCAATCTGGGACCCCTTGGATCCCATAGGGATCAGGCCTAAACCAGCACTTGGACAACCCTCTCACAATCCAGGACTGCTGGCTCCCAACCGCTTGCCTGCCTACCTGCCTGCCTGATTGCCCTTAACCGCTTCTGCCTGCCAACCTGATAACCCCCTAACTACTCCCCTGCCAGCCTGATCAATGCCTAACTGCTCCCCTGCTGGCCCGATTGCCTCCAACTGCCCTCCCTTGCCGGCCTGGTCACCCCCACCTGCCCTCTCCTACCGACCTGGTCACCCTTAACTGCCCTCCCCTTCCAGTCTGGTCTCCCTCAACTGCCCTCCCTTGCAAGCCTGATTGCCTCCAACTTCCCTCACTTCCCTGCATGCCTGGTCACCTCCAACTACCCTCCCCTGCCAGCCTGGTTGCCCCCAACTGCCCTCTCCTGCTGGCCTGATCACCCACAACTGCCCTCCTCTGCCAACTATCTTGTGGCAGCCATCTTTGACCATATGGGGGCAGTCATCTTGTGTGAGGGCATGATGGTCAATTTGCATATTACTGCTTTATTGTATAGGATAGTTATCTATAATAATAAAACTGTAATATGCTAATTAGACTAGGCAGCCAAATGACCTTCCAGATGTCATTCTGGACGTCCTTCCGAACAAAGCCACAGCAGTTGGGGCCAAGGCAGAGGTGATTAGGGGTGATCAGGCAGGCAAACGAGCAGTTAGGGGCAATCAGGCAGGCAGGCAGAGGTGGTTAGGGGCAATCAGGCAGTCAGGCAAGCATTTAGGGGTGATAAGGCAGGCAGGCAGAGGGGTTTGGGGCAATGAAGCAGGCAAGCGAGTGTTTAGAAGCCAGCAGTCTCAGATTGCAAGAGGGATGTCCAACTGCAGGTTTCGGCCCAATCCTTCCTGGAGTCCTGGATTGTGAGAGGGTGCAGACTGGGATGAGGGACCCTGCCCCATGCATGAATTTTGTGCATCAGGCCTCTAGTGATAAATAACTGTGATCCAAATCACTGGACCATAAATTTAGCCACTCTTACCTCCCTGAAACCTCTTCTCAGAAGTAGAGCAGAGGAATATGATCAAAATGCATATTTCATCAATACATAAAACCATTCAATATCTTCTCATTGTTTTGGGAATAAAACACCAAATATTTGACACAATGTAGTCCTGAAAGCTATGACTGTGTTTCTTCAGTCTGATAGTGACCACACTGGTCTATAGCTCTCAGTGTGACTTATGCCTATCAACCTCATTCTGGCCCAAGGGTGATTGCTGTTCCCTATTTATGGAAGTTCTTCCTTGACCACACACCAACTCACTTCTACCCTTACCAAGGTTACTGGAGGTCATACCAATGATTTTTTTTCCTGGAAAACCTTCTCTGACACCCCATCCACTAGATTAGGGTGCTCTGTTTACAGTTTCTCACTCATAGCATCTTGTACTTTTCCTTGAAATAAGTAGTAAAGTGTAGCAACATGCCTGAAGTGTAATATGTGTTAATACTTGTACATGAGTGGAACTAAAATATTTTCAACACTATTAGAAAATAACAATAAAAAGAGACATTGACATTATATTCATAAATATGTTTGTGATAAAAGTTTTAGTCTCAAGAAAAGTGGAAATGAGTAAAGAAACTACATTTACATAAAAATTTTTATGCAAGACTTTTAAAGACAAATGAAACACTAGCTTCCAACTTCACTGGCATAGTTGAAAATAAAATAATAGATTAGTCATGATAATCATACAATCCCGAGAAAACACTAAAAACACTGAATTGCACACTTCAAAAGGGTAAATTTTATGGTATATGAAATGTATCTGAGTAAAGCTGTAATTGAAAAAAATATAATGTCCTCTTATAGCAATTAGAGCTTAAAGAGAAAGATATTCAGCCCTCAGAAGCAATAGTTTATTGTCTATATTTTTATGTCATCCAGAAATAGAAAGGCTTTTTTTCTAAGAACACTCTCACTTATGAGAGCAGTACATGTCTTAAAGGTCAGGCTAAAACCACTTTTCTTGTGTAGGGAGTAATAAGCAAGGCTAGAGGGATCCAGGTATTGGCGAGTGGGATGTGTACATAGCATGATGGCGCATGGGAACAGCAAATGCCTTTCTTGGTTAGCATTCCAATGCTTGCTCAATCTCCAGTATGGGACACAGCTTAGGAGCTTGAGGGGAGTGGAGAAGCTTGGTCAGTTCAAATTAGTGAGCATTTTGTTTAAAGTGGTGAGTGGAGACAAACAGATCAGCTAATTATTTGGAGAGTTTAGCCTTGCCATAGGTAAATAAGGGATGCTCTTGGGCCTTATTGAAGTCTTATGGGAAAGAATGATTCTTTGTAGTCAAATGTTTTCTGAGACACAAAAGGGTAGGAAGATTTCTTAACCCTCACTTTTTTCCCCAGAAGATAGAGCTCAGGTGAACTGCAACATTGTCAGTACTCTCTCATAAGAATTCCTCAGAAAGATATTTTTTTGTTACATTCATGAATATGGTGATTCATACAGATTGTCAAGTGGAATAGATCAGTGATCACATAGGACCAGTGAATTCTCTGGGACCTGAACATAATCAGCTGTAGATCTATAGCAGATGGGCAGGCCAAGGAGGAGATTGTTTTGTCGCACAAGAATTTTATGCATTTGAAATATTGTCACTTTATTGTACAATATTAAAGTTCACAAATTTATTATGGATTTGGGAAGTATTTCTGTGGGCATCCTGATAGAGAGGGTGAGAGCATAGTTTTGGCAATAATTGTAGGCAGTATTAAGTGTTTTATGAGAAATACATTAGTGTAAATCACCATTTTTAAAAGTGAAACATGAATCAATACCATAAGAATTGGACTTCAGTGCAAGAAATCCTGATTTATTTGCTCCGTTGATACTGTATATGTAAATGCCATTTCTCAGAAGCATAAAACTCTGACTATAATATATTGGTTAGTGTAAGCAGTATAATATATATAAATATTCCAGGCTGTGCTAGTTTCATTAATCATATCTTATAAGAATGTTAAGCTTATTTTTATGAGGCATTGCATTACATATGACAATTGATATGCATGTGTAATTTATTACTTGGCAAGTGAATTATCCTGCACTATTTTATGGGTTTGATATATTGATTTTCAATTGTGATAGATCATTTTGAGATTGCGCAGCTTTACTCATGGTGATTTATCCACAGAATCACATAGACTGGGGAAAGTTGATGCAGCCCTTTGAACACATTCTATCCGCTATAAATAGAGTTGTTAACTGTAATTCTTAACCCCAGTAGGGAAACATATTTAGCAAGTTGGAAGAAATAACTTTCACCCAATATCTAATTAGTTGTTGAATAAGTGCTCATAAAAAGTGGTTTCAATATGTCTTTACTTCCATGCTAATCTTGCCACCCATTTCTTAAACCAATAGGCAATAAAGTATACAGACAAAGAAAAAGATGCTACCAATTTACTTCTATGGCCGCTGATTATTTTTTCATCCTTATCAGCTCAAATGCATACATTTACATTGACTTGAATTATAATCCTCTCTCATCCTTTGTAAGAAACTCTCTGAATAGAGTTCCATGGAGAATAAAAACATGCAGTACACAGACATCAAATATGTGTTGGCCACTGGTGTAGATATTGCATAGAGGAATCAGATGAGTGAAAGGGAGTATTTTTAGAATTCAGGCAGTATATTTGGAATACATCATAGAATTTTTTGTTTTATTACTTAAAAATTTTTTTTTTCTAGCACGTTTGGAGCAGTGAAGAGAGTGTTGGCTTGCAGACTGAAGAATTCTGGGTTTAATCCAGTCAAGGCTATGTACCTCGGTTTCAAACTCCTCCCAGGCCCAGGTTATATGTTTCTCTCTATATGTTTCTCTCACATCAATATTTCTCTCTGTCTTTCCCTTTCTCTTCCACTCTCTCTAATAATCAATAGAAAAATATCCTCTGGTGAGGATTAAAAAATATTTTTTTTCTCCTAATCTCTTCACCTTTTTAACTAATCCTGCAACCCCTCTCCCCTCTTACAGGGGTCAGACTGTTCTCTGTGAGTCTGTTTTTATTTTTGTTAGTTCCTTTTGTTCATTACAATCCACAGATAAGTGAAATCATAGGGTACTTGTCTTTCTCTGATTGGCTTATTTCACTTAACATAATGCTCATCAGATCTATCCAGGTTGTCACAAAGGTAAGAGATCCTTTCTTTTTTATGGCTGGATAGTATTCCATAGTGTAAATGTCCCACTCATCTACTGATGGACATTTGAGCTGCTTCCAAATCTTGGATATTGTAAATAACACTGCAATGAACACAGGATGGGGGTTGAATTTTATCACATTCTCTTTGTGCATCCTATATAATAACAGCTTAATATGCTAAGTGTCCAGTCATCTGGTTGTCCATTCAACCAATCAAAGCATAATATGCTCATGATATGCTAAGGCCACTCAACTGCTCGCTGTGATGTGCACTGAACACCAGGGGTCAGAAGCTCTGACCAGTAAGTTAGCTTGCTTCTGGGGTCTGGCTGATTGGGACTAAGCGAGACAGGCCAGACACGCCCTGGAACCCTCCTGCATTCCCTCCCCTGATGGCCGACCTCCCATGTCCCTCCATGGTCCTGATCATGCACTGATAGGGTCCCTCAGCCTGGCCTGAGCCCTCTTGCAATCTGGGCAGAGGGACACCCCCCACCTGAGTGCACGAATTTCATGCACCGGCCTCTAGGGCATTAATAAGATCAAATAATTCTTATTCTTCATTTTGTTAATGTAGTGTATCACGTTTATTGATGTGTGGATAGTGTCCTCACCTTGTATCTCCAGAATAAGCCCCACTTGATCATGGTCTATGATCTTTTTTTTTTTAAATTTAAATTTATCTTTATTGTTCAGATTATTACAGTTGTTCCTCTTTTTCCCCCCCATAGCTCCCCTCCTCCCATTTCCCACCCCACCCTCTGTCCCCCGCCCCACTGTCCACATCCATAGGTGTACGATCATTGTCCATTCTCTTCCCGCACCCCCAACACCCTTTACCCCTGAAAATTGTGAGTCCACTCCCTTTCTATGCCTCTGATTCTATTCTATTCACCAGTTTATTCTGTTCTTCAGATTTCTTATTCACTTGATTTTTAGGTTCACTTGTTGATAGATATGCATTTATTGTTCATAATTTTTATCTTTACTTTTTCTTCATCCTCTTCTCAAAGGACACCTTTCAGCATTTCATATAATACTGGTTGGGTGGTGATGAACTCTTTTAGCTTTTTTTTGTCTGTGAAGCTCTTTATCTGACCTTCAATTCTGAATGATAGCCTTGCTGGGTAAAGTAATTTTGGCTGTAGGTTCTTGCTGTTCATCACCTTGAATATTTCTTGCCACTCCCTTCTGGCCTGCAGAGTTTCTGTTGAGAAATCAGCTACAGTCGTATGGGTGCCCCCTTGTAAGTAACTAACTTCTTTTCTCTTGCAGCTTTTAAGATTCTCTCCTTGTCTTTTGCTCTTGGCATTTTAATAATGATGTGTCTTGGTGTGATCCTTCTTAGGTTCCTTTTGTTTGGAGTTCTCTGCGCTTCCTGGACTTGAAAGTCCATTTCTTTCACCAGGTGGGGGAAGTTTTCTGTCATTATTTCTTCAAATAGGTTTTCAATATCTTGCTCTTTCTCTTCTTCTGGTACCCCTATAATTCTGATGTTGGTACGCTTGAAGTTGTCCCAGAGATTCCTTACACTATCTTCATACTTTTTGATTTTTTGTTTGTTTGTTTGTTTGTTTGTTTGGGCTTTTTTGGCTGGGTGGGTTTTGCTTCATATTTCATATCTTTGACTTGATTCTTGTGATCCTCTCGTCTGCTGTTGGATCTCTGTATATTATTCTTTATTTCAGTCAGTGTATGCTTAATTTCTAGCTGGTTCTTTTTCATATGCCTGAGGGTCTCACTAAATTTATCAGCAGTCTCTAGAAACTTCTTGAAAAACCTAATAACCGTGGTTTTGAACTCTATATCCAGTCATTTGCGTTCCTCCATTTCTGTCTTTTGTGATCTGTCTCTTAGTCTCCGCATTTTGGCTTTCTGTGCTGGGTGTCCTATATAAGGCCCAGTGATTCAGCCTCCCCAATCACCTGGGGTGGCTACTCTTGTTGTATGCCTTTGAAGGCTGGGTGCACAGTCTTGCTGTAGTTATCACTGGGAGGTATCACTAGGGGGAAATGACCTGCAGGCCTTTCTCCTCGTTGTTTGGAGTTTGGATCTATTGGAGTTCTGTCTCAGCTGCAGACCCTTAGGCTGTGCTGCAGGTGGGGTGGGGTGGGGTCTCAGAATCACCGGGGGTGGAGCGACTCACAATGGCATCCCCTCTGCGGATGCCGCAGTTTCTACCAGGTTTGGCTTTTCCAAACCCTGGGGTCTGCGCACGGTTCTCAGTCCCGGAATCTCCGCGTAAGTGATAGCTACGAATAGCAGTCCTAGAACGCCACTGGTCTTTCACCGCCCCGTTGCCCTACAGCCTTCGTTGCATTCACTGCGACCCAGGAGTTTTTAATCTTCTGAGCTGCGGACCCGATTGCTGCTGCCGCTCCCTTTCACCCGCCCTGCCGCGCGCCACGCCACTGCCTCCGTTTTGCATCCATACCTTGGGCGCCAGGAGCTTCTATTCAGTCTCAGAGCACTCCTCTTGCTTTCTAGGTGTAATGGTTCCCCTCCCTTGGTTCTGGAGGATGGCCGTTTATCTGAATGGTTGTATTTCTATAATATAGGTGTGGAGGCTGTGCATTTAGGTATATACCTCATGCTGCCATCTTGGTTTCTCTATGATCTTTTTAATGTATTTCTGGATCCAGTTCAATAACATTTTGCTGAAGTTATTATCTATGTTCTTCAGAAATATTGGTCTATAATTTTCTTTCTTTGCTGTGGCTTAATCTGGCCTCATAAAATGGGTTTGGGAGTCTTCCCTTCTCTTCAATATTTTGATGTGGTTTGAGAAGTATACATGTTAGTTTTTCTTTGAATTCTTGGGAAAATTCACCTATGAAGCCATCTGGTCCAGGACTTTTGTTTGTTGCATATATTTTATTACTGCTTTAATTTTACTAGTTGTAATCTGTTATTTAGGATATCTAATTCTTCCTTATTCAGTTTTGGAAGATTGAATGTTTCTAGGAATTTAGCCATTTCTTCCAAATTGCCCAATTTCCCCCTATATGGTTTTTTGTAATATTTTCTTACTTTTTAAAAATTTTATTTCTGTGGTATCATTTGTTCTTTCTCCTCTTTCATTTCTGATTTTATTTATTTGAGTCCTCTGTACTTTTTTCTTGACAAGTCTGGTTAATGATTTGTCAATTTTGTTTATCTTTTTAAAGAGCCAGCTCTTGGTTTCATTGATGTTTTGTGTTGTTTTGTTTTTTTTAAGACTGTATTTTGTTTATTTCTGCAATGACTCTTATTTTTTTCTTCTACTCAGTTTGGGCTTTGTTTGTTGTTCTTTTTCTAGTATCTTTAAACCTAAAGTTAGATTGTTTATTTGATATTTTTATTGTGTCTTACATTCTAGTAGAAGGGCTGGATTGCTATGATTTTCTTCTCTTATCACTGCTTTCCCTATGTTCCATAGATTTTGGGTTGCTGGGTTCTCATTTTTATTTTTTTCAATATATATTTTGATATCTTCCTGACCTAATTGTTAATCATTTATTGTTTAGCAATATTTTATTTAGCCTCCAAGACTTTGTTTGTTTTTCAGTTTTCTTGTAATTAATTTCTACTTTCATACCATTATGATCAGCGAAGATGTTTGATATGATTTCAGTCTTCTTAAATTTATTGAGAATTGTTTTCTGTTATAACATGTGGCCTATCCTAGACAATGTTCCATGTGCACTTGAAAAAAGTGTATATTCTGCTGGTTTTGAGTGGAATGCTATGAAAATATCAATTAAATCCACCTAATTTATTATGTCATTCAAGGCCAACATTTTCTTATTGATTTTCTAGCTGGAAAATCTATTTATTGATGTTAATAGGGTGTTAAAAATCCCCTACTATGACTGCATTACTATCAATCTCTCCCTTTACATACATCAAAATTTGCTTTGCATATTTAGGTGTTTCTATGTTAGTTGCATAATGTTTGCAAGGGTTATATGCTCTTTTTGGATTGCTCCCTTTATTTTTATGCAATGTCCTTCTTTTCTCTTTCTATAGACTTTATTTAAAGTCTATTTTGTTAGATATAAGTATTTAAGTATTTCTACCCCAGCTTTTTTAAAATTTCCATTGGCAATTAAATATATTTTTCCATTCCTTTACTTTTATTCTGTGTGTCTCTTATTCTGAGGTGGGTCTCTTGTAGAAATCATTTATATGGGTCTTGTTTTCTTATCCATTCAGCTATCCTATTTTTTTTTATTGTAACACTTAAACCATTTACGTTTAAAATGATTATTGATAGGTACATATTTATTACCATTTCATTCTTTATACCTATATTCCTCTGTTTGTTTTTTCTCTTCTTCTTCTTAAAGCAGGCTTTTTACTATTTCTTTAATACTAGACTGGTGGAAATGAACTCCTTTAATTTTTTCTTCTCTGAGAAGCTCTTTATTTTTCTTTCAATATTAAATGGTAGCCTTGCTGGCTAAATTAGTATTGGTTGTATGTCTTGCTTTTCATTATTTTGACTATTTCTTTTTAAAAAATATATTTTTATTGATTTCTGAGAGAATGAGACAGGGAAAGAGATATATCAATGATGAGAGAGAATCATTGATTGACTGCCTCCTATATGCCCCCTACTGGGGACCAAACCCACAACCTATGCATGTGCCCTGACCTGGAATTGAACTGTGACCTTCTGGTTCATAGGTTGATGGTCAACCACTGAATTACACCAGCTAGGCTATTTTGACTATTTCTTGACAATTCCTTCTGGCCCAAAATGTTTCTGTTGAGAAATCAGCTGACAGTCTTATGGGAGCTCCCTTGTAGGTAAGTAAGTATCTTTCTCATACTGCTTTTAAGATTCTCTTTTGTCTTTAATTATGACATTTTAATTATAGTGTGTTTTAGTGTGGAACTCTTTGGGTTCATTTTGTTTTGAACTCTTTGGGCTTTCTGGACTTATGTGTCTTTTTGCTTCACCAGGTTAGTGAAGTTTTCTGTCATTGTTTCCTTAAATAAATTTTCAATTCTTTGCTCAATCTCTTTCCTTTCTGGTATTCCTATGATGGGAATGTCATTATGCCTCATGTCATCCCAAAGGTCCCTTGGACTATCCTCACTTTTTAAAAATTATTTTCTTTTTGCTGCTCTTTTTTCTACTTTGTCTTCCAACTTGCTGATTCGATCCTCTGTTTCATACAACTTACTGTTTATTTCTTCCAGTGTTATTCTTTATTTTAGATATTCTATTCTTCATTTTTTTTTCATATATCTTCCTCATTTGGTTGTAGTTCTCACTAAGAATTTTGTAGTTCTTGCTAAATTTTTTAAGCATCTTTATAACCATTTTTCTTAACTCCAAATCTGAAAAGTTTGCTTTCCTTTACTTTAGTTAGCTCTTTTTCTGGAGGTCTCTGTTTGTTTGTTTTATGTTTGTTTGTTTGTTTTCATTTGGGGCATTTTTCTTTGTCTCTCCACATTGGTTGCCTCTTTGTGTTTGTTTCTATGTATTAGGTAGACCTGCTATGTTACATAGTCTTAGAAGTGTGACCTTATATAGTAAGGTGTTCTGCAGGTTCCAGTGGAATAGTCCACCTAAACACTTGAGATGAATATACCAGGATTATCTCTTGTGGTATTATGTGGACTGTCCGGTTGTAATTGAGTCATGATTGCTATTGGCTTGTTTGTGTGTGAGATTGACTCAGCCTGGCTGCCTGTGAGGCTCAATCTCAACCACTGAGTGTGAGCTCCTATGCAGGAGCTGACTACATGACAAAATTTGCTCAGCAGGGTCTGGTACTTGCCATGATCTCTCTTTGGATATGACACTTGTGAAACTTATTGGATCCTGCTCTAATGCTGTCTGAAGCTGTTCATTGGGTGTGTTGGTCCTGGGTCCTGGGAGGACTCTAGTGCAGCCAATGTCAGATGTTGCTTGTGACTGGCTCTGGGTAACATGTTTGAAACTAAAGAGTGATCCACAGTTTGTGGATCCTTGGTATGTGCGAGAAGTACCAAGCTATGTACCAAACCTGGCTTTTACCAGTACTGGGCCCAGGTGAAAGTCAGTAAAAGTCCTAAGTCACCCTGACATCTGCTTCTGCTTATCGTTGCCTGATGGCTACCTGTTAGACACAGTCACTGAAAGAACCTCTAGTGATGCTTGAGTTGCATGAGGTAAGTTCTCATTGAGTCGTCTGGTGGGAGCAAGTAGTCTCACTAGATCAATACAGGTTCAAATTCTGTGCCAGTGCTGGGTTTGAGGCCATTCAGCAAAGGTCCCTTGGTGTACCAAATCTAGCTGCCAGTTGCTGGCTGCTCACATGCCTTTGTGGTGGAGCAAAGTCTCAGGGAGTTATCAGGGTAAGGCAAGCAGAGTTTATCAGGCTCAAACAAACTCTATTTGACCATGTGTAAGGAGGGCTCTGCACTGCTCAGGTGTGTGATGGAAAAATGGCCCTATTTTAGAGCTGCATAACAAAGTGTGTCCCAGATTCTTCTGGGAAGACTTAGCTCATCTGGGTGGGACTTCCAAGAGTTAGGAGAATAGGGCTAATGGACCTCCCATGATGAGAAGGTGCTGTTTAGGGTTTGAGGAAGATGGGGAGTGTGGTATCTGCCCCAGAGCCACACAACTCAGTCTGTCTTGAATTTTTCCCCTACCCTCTGCAAGACCAGGAGTCAGGCAGTAGGGCCATTGGAAGTGTGGAGGTTGGGTCAGCCAGGAGCCCAGAGGGTGAGGCTAGTGTATCCCTGTGAGGGGTTCATGGAAAGTGGAGGAATGGCCCTCACTCTAAAGCCACAAAACTCAGTCACTGACAACCCCTGATTCTGCCCAAACGTTTACACCCCAGTCAAGGCAGCTGGTTTTTCATCAGGGCATAAGCTTTTTATAGTAGAGTGAGAAGGAACCCAGAGGGTGGTGCTTTTGCTCTCCCCAGCCCCACCAGGCTGTTGTTGCACAGCAGGGTAGTGCACCACCCAAGAATGATGGCATCTGTGGTATTGGAGAGGAACTAAGCACAGGATCCTGATGGCTCTCCCTTCTGCTTTCTCCCTAGAGCCACACAACGCAGTTTCTCCTCACAGGACTTGTCTACTCTCAATGCCCCTCCCTCCATCAGAGCCCAAGGTGAGTGGCTGAAAAAACATTTTGTGTGTTTGACTTTTAAGAGGGCACTTGTGTTTCTAACAGAGTGTTGTCGCTCTCTGACGGAATCCTTGCTGATTTTTATAGCCAGATGTTTTGTGAGTGCTCCTTCAGCCTCTGGCACTCTGGGCTGGGGAGCCTTGTGTGGTGTTCAGACTTCACAATTCTCAAGGGTAAACCCACAAAGCTCAGATATCTCTCTAAAATCTCATCTGCCTCTCATAGGAGTGAGGCCAGCCCTTTTCACATCTCCACCCTTCCTACCATTGTAAATTCTTAATTATAAGACTTCTCTTAAGTTTGTCTTTAGTTGTTTATTCAGGATTATTTTTCTATAATTTAGTTGTAATTCCTGTTTGGTCCTGGGAAGAGGTGAGTGTATCATTTATCTACTCTGCTGCCACGTTGGATCACTCTTTCCCTAGAATTTTTATTTTTTTTAATATATTTTTATTGATTTCAGAGAGGAAGGGAGAGGGAGAGAGAGATAGAAACATCAGTGATGAGAGGGAATCATTGATCAGTTGGCTCTTGCATGTCCCCTACTGGAGATCAAACTCACAACTGGACCCGGAATCAAACTGTAAAATCTTGGTTCATAGGTTGACACTCAACTACTGAGTCACACTGGCTGGGCCTGGAATTTTTAATAAACAATATGAAGGCCATTCTGCAAAAATACACTATTTTGTTACGATTCTCAAGGCATGCTTGAAAGAATATATGCTGAGAGGTTTCTTCTTTCCTCCCTTATCTTATGTCCCACTGAAATCTCTTCATTTCTTAGTTGTTATTTTCTCCTTCATCCCTCCAACCTCTTCCTTGCTGCTGTTATTGTTGTTATTATTGCTCCTCACTTTTAGGTTGCACCTAAAATATAAGATTTCAATTTTAATGTAGCATCTTTGAAATAATGTTTAATACATTTAAGTTGGAAAACAATGATTTTATGAGATGAGAAATATAGGGTTTTTGTTATGTGTATTTAGACAGAATGTGTGTGAGGCAAGTAAAGGGAAGATGTGTTTGGGTAAACAATCAATGCATTCTTTTGAGCTATTGCTGGAACGAAGTTGTATAGTAAGGTAACATAGCTCTCACATGTAATGAATATGTGATGGTAGTTATTATTTTAAAAAACCCACACATTTGTAAATAAGAAGCTCAAACTTACCTGTTTTAAAGAACAACAAATTTCTAATTAGGTTTCAGCTATTATTGCAGCAGTTGCCACTAGATGTCAGGCAGTTCTTACTGTCTTCTCGCAGGTTCTGTTGAAGAATATTACATCCCTCAAAATTTAAATGTCAGACTCATAGAAGTAAGGCTTCTAAACATACATTGGGATATGATAAAGTTAACTAACACTAATATTGTATCTAAATATACAATAGAAAATCATTTTGATCAAATTTATCTGTTAATTTAATCAAACTTATATTTAATTAATTTGAAAAGTCTATTTTATGGATTTGACAAATTCTTGCCAGGTGTTTATCTTTTTTTAAAAAAAACCTATAAATATAGATTTTAAACATGAACATAGTCCTTGTTGTACTATATTCATTCAATTTTAGCCTCTGAGAAATATATTTATATTCATGTCATGCAAAGTCAATACATATTGGGTCTGTCCTGTGACTTTAGCAAAGTCTATTATTGTACAAGCAGAACCTTCTTGGACTCTACAGAATTTTTTTCTGAAATAATATGCTCACAGATTATGAGGAGAATGCTACCTTGTTTTTAAAATAAATTTTAAAGAACCTTGTTTATACACTTGCTAGACTTATGTAAAATTGTTTAGCTTTCACTTACACTGTCCTAAATGTATCATGGATTAAATGCATAGCGGTTTGTCCTACTGCTTTATAATCCTCTAATCTGTAATTCATTTATGTCAGAATCAGATGAGATAATATGTGAGGAAAATTATTACAGAATTAGAAAGTCCTTATCATTGCTAAAATTTACATGTGAACTGGATTGTGAGAGGTCCTGACATCTCTCCTAATCTCTCTAGTAATAACTGGGGTTAGAGGAGTAGCGATGTGTGGGGGAGTGAAGGACAAGGGACAAACCTAAAATTAAATATTAAACTTCATTGTTGTAACATTGTCCGTTGAGTACTCGCATTTGCTCCCTGGCCACATTTATCTTCACCTGGCGATTTCTGACCACGCCCTCTTCCCCTTGCTTCCCTGCTCCCATTTGTGGCCTCCAGCCTCCTTTCTCCTTCTTTCACAGACAAGATGCATTGTTGCTAACTTTTGATGTAGAATCAAGCACTCATCTTTGGATTTACTGTTACCTTCCATGTCAGGTTCTGGAGACATAGTCCTGAAAGTGGCCTACCCAGATATTTTCTAAATAAAATGCTTCCTACCTTGAGTGGAGCTCTTGATGCCAGTTGTGAAAATACAATTTATTTCCTTTTAAACTCAAAGGTCACATACTTTGGTATTTATTACACTAAACCCATTAGCCCTGCAGACCTAGTGTCAGCAGGTATTATGGAATGAGAAATAAAGCCTTTACATTTTCATATTTTGAATATTGTTTTCTAACATTTTAAACTCAGGTTTATAGAGTTAAATTGATTCTACTCTATTTCATGAAATGCTATTATATTAGTACTAGAGAGCAGGTGCATGAAATTTGTGCACTCGGGGCAGGGTCCCTCAGCCTGGCCTGTGCCCTCTCACATCCAGGAGCCCTTGGGGAATAACTGACTGAAGCCAGCAGTCAGACATCCTTAGCGCTGCCGCAGAGGCTGGAGAGGCTTCTGGCTAAGCGGCGCTTCCCCTGTGGGAGCACAGTGACCACCAGGGGGCAGCTCCTGCATTGAGCGTCTTCCCCCTGGTGGTCAGTGCTCATCATAGTGACTGGGATCCACTGTCCAGTCAATTTGCATATTAGCCTTTTATTATATAAGATATGCAAGTCCCTTTATTTGTTTTCTTTTTTTTTATTATTTTCACTTTGTTTCCTATCCTGGGTTATAACCAAGTGAAATGCTCAGCTTCTGTGACTCTATCTTGTTCAAGCCTATTGTATTCTTGCAAATAGATGTGGTTAATCATTAGAGGATTTTTTTCTTTTGGCTGAGCTTTTACATAAACAGCCCCTTGCCAAAAGGTGCTTTTCTAGAAGATATGGTGAAAATGGGTTAAAAAAATTGCTTATAAAAGATTTGTAGGAGCTTCAAGACTAAACTCAGCTCAGCTGGGACCCACAGACCTGGAACAATGGGATTTAGAGATTTGGTCATCTTCCTCAGATCCCTGTTGGTGCCTGTATGTTTGCAGTCATCAATCACCTCTTGCCACTCCCATTTTCCCTTTCCTTTCCTTGGTATAAAAGAAAGCTGAATTCTGCCCATTTTCTTAGTGATTTTTTTTTTTTTTTTAGAGAATGAGAGCAAGAGAGAGAAAAACATCAATTTCTTGTTCAACTTGTTTATACCTTCATTGGATGATTCACCCTGACTAGGGCTCAAACCCACAACCTTGGCATATGGGGCAATGCTGTAACCAACTGAGCTATCTGGCCAGGGTTGTACTTCCTTTGCTTTTTCTTCATTTTTATTTTTAGTACTCACCTGAGGTTATTTTTCCATTGATTTTTAGAGAGAGTGGGGATGAGAGGGAAAGACAGAGAGAAACATCTATGTGAGAGAAACACATTGATTAGTTGCCTCCTGCATGAGCCCTGACCAGGGCCCCAGCCGGGGAGGAACCTGCAACCAAGGTACATGCCCTTGATCAGATGCTAAAATCCTCAACAAAATTTTAGCAATTTTAGAAAATCAGATCCACAATATATTTAAAAGATCATACATCATGACCAAGTGGGATTTATTCTGAGGATGCAAGGCTGGTACAATATACACAAATTAATAAATGTGATTTAGCACATAAACAGATTGTAAGTCAAAATCACATGGTCATATTAATAGATGCATAAAAATCATTCAACAAAATGCAATGCCCTTTTCTGATAAAAACTCTCATCAAAGTGGGAATAGAGAGATCATACATCAACATAATAAGAGCCTTATATGGTAAACCTACAGCCAACATAATAGTCAATGGGCAAAAACTAAAACCATTTCCTCAAAGAACAGAAACAAGACAGGAATGCCCACTTTCACTGCTCCTGTTCAACATAGTATGGGAAGTGCTAGCCATAGTGATCAGACGAGAAGAAGAAATAAAAGACATTCAAATTGGAAAGGAAGAATACAAAACTGTCATTATTTGCAGATGACATATTATTGTACATAGAAATCCCTAAAGATTATATCAAAAAACTACTATATTTAATAAGTGAGTCTGGCAACATTGCAGGATAAAAAAAATTAACCCCTGAAAATATATGGTATTTTTATACACCAATAATGAACTGTCAGAAAGAGAAACTAAAAAACAAAACAAAAACAAAATAATCACAGTTATTGCAACAAATATTTAAAGATACTTAGAATAAACTTAACTAAGGAGGTAAAAAACCTGTACTCGGAAAACAATAGTACATTGGAAAAAAAGAAAAAGGAAGATCTATACAAGTGGAAGAATATGCTGTGTTTATGGGTTGGTAGAATCAACATCATTAAAATGTTCACACTACCAAAAGCAATCTATAGATTCAATGCAATCCCCAATAAGATACCAATGAAATATTTCAAAGACCTAAAACAAACTTTTCAAAAATTTATATGGAATAAAGAAGAAAAACAAACCCAAGAATGCTGAATAGCCATAGAAATCTTAAGAAGAAGAAAGTTGGATGGATAACAATATCAAGTTATACTACAAAGTCACTCTACTCAAAACAGCATGGTACTGGCACAAGAACAGACATATAGACCAATAGGAGGGAACAGAGAACCCAGAAATCAACCCAAGCCATTATGCTCAATTTATATTTGACAAGGAAACAAGAGCATACAATGGAGACAAGACAGTCTCTTCAATAAATGATGTTGGGAAAATTGGATAGATACATGCAAAAGAAAAAAAATGAAACTAGACCACCAAATTATACCATACACAAAAATAAACTCAAAATGGATAAAAGACTTAAATATAAGATATGAAACCACAAAAGTCCTAGAAGAAACCATAGGCACCAAAATCTCAGACATTTCTCATAGCTATATGTTTATGGATACATCTTTTAGGACAATGGAAATTAAGGAGAAAATAAACAAATGAGACTATATCAAAATAAAAAGATTCTGCCCAGCAAAGGAAAACATCAACAAAATAACAAGAGAGCCCACTGCATGGGAGAATATATTTGCCAATGACATATCTGATAAGGTGTTAATCTCCAAAATTTATAGGGAACTCATACAAATGAAGATAAGATATCGCATTAAAAAATGGGCATAGGACCTAAATAGACATTTCTACAAAGTGGATATATAGAAGGCCAAGAGGCATATGAAAACATGTTCAAAGTCACTAATAATGTGAGAGATGCAAATAAAAATGGTCATGAGGTACCATCTCACATCTGTCAAAATGGCTATCATTAACAAATCAACAAACAATAATTACTAATGAGGATGTGAGAAAAAGGACCCTTTGTACACCACTGGTGGGAATGCAGACTGGTGCAGCCACTGTGGAGAACAGTATGAAGTTTCCTCAAAAAACTAAAAATGGAACTCCCATTTGACCCAGTGATCCCACTTCTAGGAATATATCCTAAGAAATCAGAAACACCAATCAGAAAGAACATATACATCCCTGTGTTCATAGCAGCACAATTTGTAATAGCTAAGATTTGGAAACAGCCTAAGAGCCCATCAGCAAATGAGTGGGTTAAAAAACTCTGGATTAAAAAATTGTGGTACATCTATTCAATGGAATACTATCCTATCTAATAAAAAGGGGAATACCTTGACCAATAAAGTAATTAAAAAAATATGGTGGTACATCTACTCAATGGAGTACTATCCTATCTAATAAAAAGGGGAATATGCTAATTAACCCTCATACCATCGCAAAGATGGCAGCACCCACAGCCAATAAAGAGGGAATATGTTAATTGATGGCCCTGCCCTCAAAGATGGTGGTGCCCACAGACAGCCACAAGGTGGTAGTGCCCAGGCCCTTCAGCCCCTCTGGGGCAGCAGGCCTGGCCTCTCTATGTGCCTGCGTCTGGAGTCCAGCCTGAAGTGCAGGCAAGCCTCAGATGGTGGCTACCCTGCTGCTCAGGGCCACCTGAGGCTCGGGTAACCAGAACCAGCCAAAGATTTCACTGCTAGCAGTGGCAGCAGCAGAGATGTGATGAGGACATCGCCTTCCCTGATTGCCGGGTCGCTTCTCACCTCTGAGGGCTCCCAGACTTAAGGACCCCCTCCCTCTCACCAGTGCATGAATTTTCATGCACTGGGCCTCTAGTGCAGCTATGAAGAAAGAAATGATTCTTACCTTTTGCAACACCACAAAGAGAGCTGGAGAACATTATACTAAGTTAAATAAGCCAGTTAGGGAAAGGTAAGTATCACGTGACCTCACTCATATGTGGAATCTAATGAACAACATAAACTAATGAACAAAAATAGATCCAGAGACATAGAAGCATCAAACAGACTGTCAAACCTGAGGGAAGGCAGGGGAGGATGGGTGGGTTGGAAGAGATTAACCAATGAACTTGTATGCATATAACAAGTATACATAACCCATGGATACAAACAATAGGGTGGTGAAGGTCTGGGATGGGGGGTTGGGGGGGCTGGGAGAGTTCAATGGGGGGGAAAAAGATATGTGATACCTTCAACAATAAAGATTTAAAAAATACTGAAAATGTTCTCTGTTGGTTAAGCATTTAAAATCATGAAAAAGTAATAGTGATAATAATTATCCCACAAGAGCCTCAGATTCATGATTTTATTGTGGATATTAGCTAAAATTTGAACATTTTAACAGCCCTGTTCCTTGGCTACTTATTTTTAAATCATTTGTGTATATGTGTGTGAATATTTATTAATAGAAGTAGAAACTATTTAGGTATAAATAAAAGTTCATCCTTGTTCACTGACAGGATGAAGACTTGGTCAATTTATTTTATTTATTTATTTTTTCAGTTATCTTAATTTTATTTACCAAATCCTTTATTTGAACATTGACTCTTCTACTGAAAGGTATAACTCCCTTCAACTTTACTTATAACCAGGTTCCTTATAAACAAGTATATCTGAAACAAGAAGAGTAGAATAACGAAAATTCCTAAGAAGAAAGTTTAATTATACCTTTCACGTATATTTATAATTTATCTAATTATTTTTCCAAAATTAATCTTTCACTTCTAGAATTGATTTCTCTGTACTTCTTGAGTTGAAGCTACACATAAAAACATAATCTAAGTAAATTGCTTAATGCACCACTTGAGTATAAGTTGACAAACTTGGCAGGTCTGTGGTTTTGGTAATCATTCTATTCTGACATTTAGTTAAACTGATCATATAATTCTTTTCTTCTTTAAAATTAAATCTTTATTGTTCAGATTATTACAGATGTTCCTTTTTTAACCCCCATGGCACCCCTCCACCTGGTTCCCCTCCACTACCCCGTGCCCTTACCCCCAACACTGTCTTCATCCATAGATGGAAGATTTTTGTCCAATCTCTTCCCATACCCCTCATGTCCCTTTCCCCCTGAGAACTGTCAATCCATTCGCTTTCTATTCCCTTACTTATATTCTATTCACCAGTTTATTCTGTTCACCAGATATTTCTATTGACTTGTTATATTCACTTGTTGATAGATATGTATTTGTTGTCACTTTGTTGTTCATACTTTTTATTTTTACCTTCTTCTTCTTCTTAAAGAATGCCCTTCAGTATTTCAAATAATCCTGGTTTGGTAGTGATGTACTCCTTTAGCTTTTTCTTATCTGTGAAGCTCTTTATCTGACCATCAATTTTACATGGTAGCCTTACTGGGTAGAGTAATCTTGGTTGTAGGTTCCTGCTATTCATCACTTTGAATATTTCTTGCCACTCCTTTCTGGCCTGATTGTTTCTGTTGAGAAATCAGCTGACAGTCGTATGGGTACTCCCTTGTAGGTAACTGTTTTTCTCTTGCTGCTTTTAATATTCTCTCTTTGTCTTTTGCCCTTAGCATTTTAATTATGATGTGCCTTGCTGTGGTCCTCCTTGGATTCCTTTTGTTTGGGGTCCTCTGCACTTCCTGGACTTGTAAGTCTATTTCTTTCATCAGGTAGGGGAAGTTTTCTATCATTATTTCTTCAAATAGGCTTTCAATCTCTTGCTCTCTCTCTTCTTCTGGGACCCCTATAATTCTGATGTTGGTATGCTTAAAGTTGTCCCAGATGCTCCTTACACTATCTTCACACTTCTGGATTCTTTTTTCTTTTTGCTCTTCCAGCTGGGTGCTTTTTGCTTTTTCATGTTTCAAATATTTGACTTGATTATTGCAAACCTCCAATCTGCTGTTGGATCTCTGTATAATATTACTAAGTTTATCGGTGGATTCTAGAAAATTCTTGAAAAACCTTAAAACCGTAGTTCTGAACTCTATATCCAGTAGCTTGCTTTCTCCATTTCTGTCATTTGTTTCTTTGTCTCCACATTTTGGCTGCTTCCCTGCATTGATAGAGTGGCTTTCTGTGCTAGGTGTCCTATAGGGCCCAGTGATTCAGCCTCCCCAATCACCTGGGGTGGACACTCTTGTTGTACGCCTTTGAAGGCTGGGTGCACAGTTTTGTTGTAGTTATGACTGGGAGGTATCACTGGGAGAAAATGAGCTTTAGGCCTTTCTCCTCATTGTTTGGGGTTTGGAACTTTTGGAGTTCTGTCCCAGCTGCAGTCCCTTAGGTTATGCTTCAGGCAGGCAGGCCACAGCTTAGGCAGGGTTGTAAGTTGGGTGGGGCAGGATCTCAGAATTACCGGAGAGGACCAACCCGCAATGGCTTCTCCCCTGCGACTCTGCAGCTTCTCCCAGTTTTGGCATCTCCATGCCCTGGCGTCTGCGCGCTCCTGAGTCCCCAAGTCTCTGCATTAGTGATCACTGCGAACAGCTCTGCTAGAATGCCACTCATCTTTACCCAGTTGCCCGACAGCTCCCATCGCATTCAGTGCGACCTCGGAGTTTATAATCTCCTTCCAAGCCACGGACCTAGGTGTTGCCACCACCCCCTTTTGCCCACTCCGCCTCCGTTTTGCGTGCATCCGTACCTCTCAGTTTTGGTGCCGGGAAATTATACTCAGTCTCAATGCACTCCTTTTCTTACCGTCTAGTTGTGAAGCTTCCCCTCCCTTGCTTCTGGAGGATGGTCATTTATCTGTATAGTTGTATTTTTATAATGTAGTTGTGGAAGGCTGCACATTTAGGTATATACCTCATGCCGCCATCTTGGTTCTCTGGTCAATTTAGATAAATTCAAAATAAACTCCTGAATGGATGTGTCCTTGTTGGTTCTAGAGGAGAATGTGGCTAACAGGTGTGCACACCACTTAAATCTCTTGTGGCTAAATATGCTGGCCTCATCCATTTGATAGGAAATAATTATTAGACATTTATATAGTTGCCAATCAGCATTGTATCACAATTATTTTTAGACCTTATGAATATATTAACTCTGATCTGGGCATAATTTATTTATTTAATTACTTACCAACAGATGGATTATTTCTAACAATAGAAAGCTCAAAAATATTTTCTAACCACAAATTGCTCAATAATGCATGTATGTATTTCATTACAGAAACATTATAGATACTGATTAACAAACAGAAACTTATATTATTTAAGGATAAGAGATTTCACTTAAAAAGTAGTGGCAGAAGTGATTATAGAAGGTACTACAGGTCTGATGCACAAAATTTGTGCAAGAGTAGGCCTTCCTTCCTCCATCTGCCGGCATCGGTTTCCCTCGGGCACGTGGGACCCAGGCTTCCCTCTGGCTGCTGGCAGGCACCTGGGACTCAGGCTTCCCTTGCAGCCCTGGCTTCATCTGGAAGGTAGTCTAGAAGGATGTCCGGTCTAATTAGCATATTATGTTTTTATTATTATTGATTACATTACACTGAGGTTTTATTCCCTGAAGATGTGGTGGTGGCTTTGTTTCCCTTGTATTAAACCATGGGCAGCTAAGGCTCTTTAAACTCTGAAGGTTTGATAAGAGCATTTGAAAAGCTATGAGCAAAGTTTTAACATTATTCTGTTTCAGCAAGGAGGGATTAATTAACTTCAATTCACAAATCTTCAGCTACTATGTCAAATCTTCAGTGGTTTAGGATTACTAAAGGGGGAAAACAAGGTGACAGAAAAAAAAATGCACTATGTTTTTCTTTAAATGGAAGGGAACGGAAATGAAAGTTGATGAAAACAAAAGATTATCACATGTAGTCTAAAACTGATTGGCTGCTAGGTAATCCCAGAGGGAAGAGGATTAATTACACAAAAATGCTGCTTACCTATTGGTGTTTGGGGTCGCCTATTTATCTTTTGGATGAAAATACAGATATATATATATATAGTTATCCTACTTAGAAAATCCATTTTTGCTTTAGCTGAGAAATCCCCTTCCTCTCTTTTTAATGTTCTAAGAACTAACTGCTGAACATCTCAGCATGTAAAGAATATCACATTTAGGACTTGCATGACTCAACTGAATAATGTAAATGACTAAAAGAATCTGTTGAATCATAATAATGGAGGAACGTTTTATGCATTAATAACCTAAGTGAAAATATGAATACATGAATAAATATTTAAGCAAATCCCATTAATAGATTATTTATAACCATTTTTATCAAATCAAACATTCACATAAAATATAATAAACAATCCAAATAGGTAGTTTTCTGTATAGAATCTTTTCTTGAGTGTTTGCCATTTCTATGTGCCTCTGGCTTTCTGGGATTTCATTCATTGCAGTGAAGATTCATCATACATGTGTGCTGGCTATGATTTCATAATGTAATTTTCTTTTTTAAAAAAATATATTTTATTGATTTTTTACAGAGAGGAAGGGAGAGGGATAGAGAGTTAGAAACATTGATGAGAGAGAAACATCGATCAGCTGCCTCTTGCACACCTCCTACAGGGGATGTGCCCACAACCAAGGTACATGCCCTTGACTGGAATGGAACCTGGGACCTTTCAGTCCGCAGGCCGACACTCTGTCCACTGAGTCAAATCAGTTAGGGCATAATGTAATTTTTTTAAGAAAGGCAAACATGATAGCAATAATGGTAGTACCAAAAAAAAGGTGACATTTTAAAAGAGCATTTTACAATTATTTCTTTTTTAATGAGAGAAAATGGAGTAACTGCAAAGATAATAATGGAGAACATAAACAGTCTAAGCTTTGTTAGTCTGCAAAAAATACTTGTATGATCATTATGTATATTCACATCTGTGGATTAAATTTTAGCATAAGTTTAATGTTAGCTATATAAAGGAAATATATGCAAATGCATAGAATTTATAAGAACTCACAGACAATAACCATAAAAAAAAAACAAAAACAAACCAAGAGTCCTAGCCAGTTTGGCTCAGTGGATAGAGCATCTGCCTGTGGATGCTCCCAGGTTTGATGCTGGTCAAGGCCACATACCTTGATTGCAGGTTTCTCTCTAGCCCAGGCCCTGGTCTGGGCTCCTTCAGGAGGCAACAATCCACGTTTTTTCTCTCACATCGATGTTTCTCTGTCTTTCCCTCTCTGTCCTACTCTCCCTAAATATCCTCCAGTGAGGATTAATGAAAGCAAACAAAAAAACTCCAAGAAATATCTTTTAACTATTATTTACATAGTTTGAATTTTTCTTCACCAGAATATGAATTGGGTTCTACTCTTGCATGAATTTCATATATTACACTTCTTTTTATTTTTGTTTTTTTGCTACCATGCACAGTGTCTGATGAGAACTCTTTCTCAAGCATTCCCAGGGGCAGACAGTAGTGAGAGAACTTGCTTTTAGTATTCAGGTATAATTTCCAGTAATAAAGGCCTATTAGTGTTTTGCTTAAAGAAAAATATAGTTTTGAATTAGCCACATTATTTTTTCTCCAATTCTCATAAATCAAAATATTTCATTCAAATATATTTTCTTAATGAACATATTTAAAAGTAACTTAAACTTATGGAAAGTGTTGCTGATAACAGGGGGAAACCTATGGCTCAGTATTTGGAATCAGCAAACAGTAACAAAATCCTGGCTCTGCCATTTTAAAGATAAGTGATCTTGGAAAATTGCTTAGCCCCCTTGAGCCTCATTTACATAATTTCTAAATTGGGCATAATAATGATAAGGGTTGATAAGATTCGATGAGGCAACACATATAACATCTTTAGTACAATACCCAATATTTAACGATCTCTCAATAATGCTAGTATTATAATAATTACTATTATTAATCCTTTAACCAGCTGCCTATGACCAACACAGCATATATGTTCCCCGCCACTTAACTTAGATTTCTGAATCTAAGCTGCTGACCTCCCTTTTCTTATAACATCTACGTTATAATAGCAGTTATTTTATGTTCTTTTTCTGCCCCTTTGCGATGCAAGTATTTTTTTAAAGCTTCTTGCCAGTTTCATAACCAAGGAATGTGTTTCTCAAGGAAGATGGCGTCCCTGCCTTGGTCTCTGTGGGAGGATAGAAGCCTAACTTCTAAAACTGTGTATTTGCAGTGGCTCTGGCCCCTCTAGCCAATTATCTTTTTTCCAGGGGAGCCTGACTTCACCCTGACTTTACTGTGCACGCATCCATCTTCCCTCATGCTGGACTCCTTCCCCAAGTGATTTGCAGGGTATGTTAAATTGCAGCTTCCTAGTGAAGCTGCCCAGATGCTCATGCTGATATTGTCTAGCCTTCCCTTTGCTTTCTTCCTATTATTAATAACTAGCTAGTTACAATGGTAACACCAGCATGTGTATAATTGACAATGAGAGCGATGGGAAGAATAATATCTTTAAAGGAGGATGAAGGGGAATGACTTGGAATTGGTAATGGACTCCAGCTCTTTCTCCTCGATTCACTTGAGTTAGATGATATTCCAGAATTCAGTTTTCAACATGTGGTGCCTATACAAGCATCACCAACATCATCTGGGAACAACTTAGAAATGCATATTTCCATTCCCACCCCAGACTTCTTTGGGTTGATTTTCAGATATCCTAATTCAGAAAGGCTGAAAATAAGTAAACGACTATTATTTATTTGTCAGGTGAAGCTTTCCAGTTAAATGTGTTCTCATTATTTATGTTTCACAGAAATGTTCCAAAGGATTTATTTCAGCCTCAAATTTTTACTTATCCCCATTCTTTTACAAATTAGAAAGTTTAATCTTAAGGCACAATAAAAAAGAAAAATAGTAAAAAAGAAAAACAATGGGGAAAATAGTAGCAAAACTTAAAAAAGATGGAGAGAAAAAAGAAGCAAATCCTCACAGCTCTTCAGCAAAGTGAAACTAGTTCATTCATACCTAAGACCAAATATGCCTTGCACAGTAAAAGCTCAAGAATTTCCTGTTTCACATGTAGGAGAACAAACCAGTTTGTTTTTAATGATGCCTGAGCCACTACTTTAGAGAAAACTGGATAAGAAAGGAAGACAGCACAGCAGCCTCTTCTGTATCAGGAAAAGCAGGATCAAAGTCTCTCAAACCTTTTGGTTTCAGGACAAGTCACACTCTTAATGTTGCAGAAAGACCAAAAAACTAAGCGAAGCTTTGAAGAAGTGGAGAAATCACAGTTTTAATAACACGCACGGACTCTGGGGTTGTCTGAAATCCCAAATCCAGAGTGGGGGTCACATGCAAGAACCTTGCTTTATAACTGCCCCTTGAGTTCATTGATTTGCAAATATACTCCCTCCCCTCAAGGCCCTGAAGGGAGTATTCTGTTCATCTACCCTTCCCCCAGGTGTGCTTAGGTTCCGGGCTCAGAACAAAGCCCCATGCCCTACACCAGAACAGGGCTTTGTTTGGTTTAATGGCCTAACATTCCTTGCAAAACCAGTCTTCCTCCTCATTAAAAGTTATTAATGGCCTTAAAAGCCTTTTACTTGGGTGGGTTTTTAATCTATTGACATTTATAATAGTAGAAATTAAAACTGAGAATTAAAAAATATATGCTATTTTATTTTTAAAATGCAATGACATCTAATATATGTTAATGTAGCAAGCTATTTTAAGGACAATTACTATATTTACCAAAAATATTATAGCATTGTTTTACTTTTTTGGAAATTTCTTTAATGTCTGGCTTACTAGAAAACACAACTAGAATCCTCACCTCTGCTTCCACTTTCAATCTTCTGCAATATTTTGTATTGGTTGATTAATATGAAGAAAATCTAAATGCACACGGATCTATAGTTGGAAGGTAGGGTTTCATGAAATACCTAAGATGGTCTTAGGTCAGAGGTCCTCAGACATCACTTCTGGGCAGTTGGAATAAATTATCCTGGAGTCCCCAAATTTCAGTGGTTTACAACAAGTGCTTCCCAAAACTTAGAGAATCACCACTCAGAGGGAAGGGGCATGGAAGAGAAGAGATTAACCAAAGAATTATATGCATATACGCATAACCCATGGACACAGACAATAGTGTGGTGAAGAGCTGAGGCAGGCAGGAGCTTGGTGGAGAGGGTCAATGGGGAGCAAAAGGGGACATCTGTAATATTCAACAATAAAAAGAAATCTTTAAAAAGTTTGCTTCTTTTTTAAAATTTTTTTCCTTTATTGATTAAGGTATTACAAATATGTCCTTATCACCACAATGTCCTCCCATCCCCCCACTCATGCCCTCAATCATGATTCTTTCTATGTGGATCAGCTGGGGGCTTTGCACTATAATGTTGGAGCAGCCATTGCCTGGGCGCTTCCAGTCGCTGGAGAGCAGAACCAGCAGGGTGGCTCACACTCTGCTTTCTTTTTTTTCAGTCTTTAATTTCTTTATTGATTAAGGTATTACATATGTGTCCTCATCCCCCTATTAACCCCCAACCCCCTCTGCTGGGAAGTGACCTCCTCGCTTCTCTCCACACTTTGTTAGCCAAGGCACCCACTTCAAAAAGAGGCAACAAACAGAATTCTTCTTGGGGGGGGCGGGGCAGGGGAGGGCTGAATTTTGGTGAATAGAATTTAGTCTACCACACTTGCATAGCCAGATGAGCAAAACATGCTTGTGAAAAATGTACCCAAGGCTATCTCTTGGTGAAAGTATTATTTCAAAAGGAAGTAATTTTAATTTGCTAAAATCATAACATTATATTGAGTTAGATGTGATTTGTTTTCTGCTAAGAAATGTTAAAGCAGGCAAGCATATCATTTTTATTGTATTGTATATCTAATGATTTCTTTTTAAAATTAAGCATAAGTTCTTGGTAAGGAATATGGTCTTGTGAGAAAATAAAACATGATATAATTTAAGCTAGCGATTTCATAATCAAAATGACAATATTTGCAAACATTAACTGAGTACTCATGTACTATGCCAGGGTTTCTAGGATTCAGGCTATTATCTGGATAAATTTATGAATGCTTTCTTTTATGTGATTATGTGTGAAAATTGTGAAACATAATATAATAAACACAAATAAATGTCTTGAAGATAGTTAAAATGATTTGGCTAAAAAATGACTAAGGCATAATAATTTATTTAACCCAGTAATAAATTCTATTATAGATGCTAACAATTTAAAAATAAAATCATTTTTCTTTTTTTGGAAACTAGTATTCATTTGATGTGATGATTTATTTTATTACTAATGAAGGAATTTCCTATTTCTGCTGTAACCAATTATCATAAACTTAGATTAAAATAGCACAGATTTATTATCTTACAGTTTGGGATATTAGAAGTCCAAACTATTTTTTGAGGCTAATAACCAGGTGTCAGCAGAGCTGCGTTCCTTTTGGAGGCTCTGGGGAGAACCCACTTTTTCACTTTTCCAGCTTCTGGAGGCCTCTTGCATTCCTCGGCTTCTGGGCTCTTCTTTCAATTTCAGAGCCCATCACTCTAACCTCTGCTTCCTTCCTCACATTTGCTCTCAATCTCTAACACTTCAGCCTCCCTCTCAAAAGGATTTGTGATTACATTGGTCTCATTCAAATGATCCATGATAATCTTCCCACTCAAGGAGCCTTTATCACATCTGTAAAGTCTTTTTTGCCATATAAGTAAGGTAACACATTCACAGTTCTGGGCCATGGACATCTTTGGGAAGAGGAGGAGTTCATTATTTTGTCTATTATAGTTAGTACTAGGGGCTCAGTGCACAAAAATTTGTGCACTGGGGGGGGGGGGTCCCTCAGTCCAGCCTGTGCCCTCTCGCAGTCTGAGACCCCTCAGGGGATGTCCACCTGCTACCATGCCTGGCCAGCCTGGGTGAGGGGCTGAGAGCCATTTGCAGGCTGCCCACAGCTCCCATTGACCCAACATCTCAGTGAGGCTGGCTGGAATCAGGTTTCTGGGGTTTATTTATCTTCTATAATTGAAACTTTGTTACTTTGAGCAGAGGCCTAGGCAGAGAACGAAGCCTCCTATTTCCTTCAGCTCCGTGGCTTCTATAATTGAAACTATGTTGCCTTGAGCAGAGAGAGGCCCAGCTGGCCTAAGCAGACAGTTTAGTCCTGGTGCAACAGAAGCCTCCTGTTTGATCTAGCTCCCTGGCTGTCAGCCTCCATCTTGGCTGGGTTAATTTGCATACACCCACTCTGATTGGCTGGGGGCTTGGCTTGGCTGGTGGGCGTGGCTTAGGTGTCTCAAAGTGATGGTTAATTTCCATATTACTCTTTTATTAAAGTAGATAATTTTGAATTTTTAAATGGCCAAGGGAAACTTATATGGGTTTCAGATTATGCACGGAACCATACTAGTAAAATCCACATGTTTGGAATTTAGGTAAAAAATGTGTTCTTGCCTTGGTTGTTTTGGCTGAGTGGCAAGAACGTCAGCCTGTGGTCCTGGGTTCGATTCTGGTAAAGAGTACTTACTTGGTTGCAAGCTCTTCCCCAGCCCAGTTCTGGTCAAAGCTTGTGCAAGAGGCAACCAATTGATGTGTTTCTCTCTGTCTTTCCCTTTCTCTTCCACTCTCTCTAAAAAACAATGGAAAAATATCCTTGGGTGAGGATTAAAAAAAAGTGTTCTTTTATAGATACAAAAACTGCAGAGTTCTGCCAAATACCTTTTCTGAATCCTGGCTGCAGAGAACTTTATCCATAAAGATTGATAATAATTACAGTTTTATCTATGGAGTTTAGGTACTATTATTATCCACTTAAAAAGCCTAATCATCTCTTCAGCTTTCCTGAGTTATTTTCATGTTTAATTGAGCAGTACAACTATGCTCTAGGATGAATGGTAGGGATGTTTAAAACAAAGCAAAGCAAAGCATCACTTAACTACCTAGATTTTTTTCCAGGTACGTAATCATTAAATAGGAATGGGCCAAGGTTATTCATCAATCTCAAGGATGTTTTTCTGTTTGTTATTCCCTGTACCACATTTCATGTCACTACTTCAGGTAGATCACAGATCACTCAGGAAAGGAGGAAGTTTAATATAAGATAACTCAACTGAGCAGCTGTATACAATAGTCTACATATAACATAACCTTTAAGACAATGGTTTTGCTATTTTGTGAATATTTTAGAGTCATTTTCCATGGGAATGGTATACCTTATTTGATTTTTGTTTATGTTAATACTGAGATTAGTTTCTTATTTTAAAATTAATATTGGTAATAATTAATGACTTCCTACCTTTTCCAGGCTACATTAGATCCTTCCACACATATTCTCATTCAATGTTCTTATGAAGCACATATAATTGATGTTAGTGCATATGTAATCAAGGTGTATCTTGTCTTTCTCATCCTCAGCTATTATCATATTTCTGTTTAAGTAAAAGTTTTGCTTGTAGCTAACCTGGACATGGCTCCAGATTTTTTTCATTACCTCTGCAAATCTATTAATAAAACAAACAAACTAGTGTGGAAATTGATCCCTTATTAAAGATTTTATGGTAGAAATGGAAGAGGAGTTTACATTTATGATATTTAATTTATGGTCTATGGACTGGTGCCCATCCACAAACTGATAAACCCATACACAAAAATAATGTGACAAGAATATAAAACAGACCTATCTGATTCCAAAGTCTGTGAGAAAAACTCCTTATTACAAAAGCATTTTACAAAACTGCAGATGCATATTAGGGAGTTGAGTTTATTTCTTTTACCTTCTTTATATTTTACTAGAGGCCTGGGGGATGTCCAACTGCAGGTTTAGGCCTGATTCCTGTGGGCCGGAAGTAGGACATTCCTCTCACAATCCAGAATTGCTGGCTCCCAACCGCTTGCCTGCCTGCCTGCCTGCCTGATTGCACCTAACCACTCTGCCTGCCAACTTGATCACCCCCTAACCACTCCCCTGCCAGCCTGATCAATGCCTAACTGCTCTCCTGCTGGCCCAGTCACCCCCAACTGCCCTCCCCTGCTGGCCCGATGGTCCACAACTGCCCTCCGTTGCCAGCCATCTTGTGGTGGCCATCTTGTGATGACATTGGGGAAGCCATCTTGTGACCACATGGGAGTGGCCATCTTGTACGAGGGTATCACAGTCAATTTGCATATTACCTCTTTATTATATAGGATATATAATCTGGAAATATTTTAGAAAAACATGCTGAATATATCCTCAAAATAAAGTTTAAAATATTTGTTATATATTTGGTGATTAATTAATATAAATTAATACCATTCCTCTTTGGAAAAATAACTTTGTTTGGAATAATAAAGAGAGACCTGAAGTTGCCAATTACTATCAGAAGGAGTAAATCCAGGAAGTGAATAAATGGTTGTTACAAAAAAAACAGGCAACTGGTAAACCCAAGATCTCAAATTAAGCCTTGTGAGAAAACACTATGTATTTGTAACCTAAATATATATTCTAGACACACAACCATTGTATAATTTTGTTTATGAATCCATCATACTAATCTCCAAATACTAAACCTACATCAGTGCCTGTTCATAAATAAGTTTTATCAATTTTCTGCAAATTGAGAAAAATAAGAATTGGATAATAAATTTTTCATAACATAAACATTTTTATTTTAAGGAATAGATTTTTATTCTAAAATTTCCCAAAGTTTTTAAAATTATTCCATTCTTCAAAACATTTTTGAAATGTTTACTTGTCTCTGAAATTCAAAAGGTAAGGCATGCAAATCTGTGCAAAGGGTAGAATTGAAGAACTCTGAGAACTTAGAGTCTAGTCATTTTCTATATGTTACTGAAGACATAAACACCTCTCTCTGCTATAAATATTACACATATGGTCAGTAATTAATTGTTTAACAATATAAATAGACCTGGAAAAGAGAACAATCATTTGTTACTGAACGCTGACTATTTGAATCACTTCAGGAAGTTGGGTAGTTATTGGTAAGTACACAAAAGCTATAGCAAACTATTCAAATTTGGAGAGAAGAAATGATTTTCCCCTATTAATCTTTTATCCACTTGTATCTAATTAAACTTTCATTATTTAGGTTTAATTATCATTTATTGCTCTCATGGGTAAAGGAGATGCCTACTTTTTTGCATAGAATGAATAGCCATTTTGCTCCTTATAAAAGACAATGTGGTTTGGCAGTGACTTGCATATATATTTCTCTTTGCTTTATGCTTTTGAGAATAAAATTCAGAGAACTGAACAACAGGATATGGCATAAAGTCCTCCCCAAATGAAAGAGACAACTATATATTTTAGCCCCATCTATGTGAATATTACAATAGCTCATTGGTGATGAATAATTATTTGGAAGGGATGCATTTCATTTATATAAACACTGTATAAGGTAAAGAGCCATTTGGGTTTGGAAAATAGGTTTAGACCTTGTTATAGAAACTGAGACCTCAGGTCCTATTCATTGGCTTGAAATAGTTTTACAAATTAAGAAGGAAACCACTCTCATTGAAAGATAATTTGATACTCCAGAGGGAAATCCAAAGAAAGTGATCAGAATAGAAGAGTAACAAAAGAATGACATACTATTTTATACTATGGAAGATAATTCCTCATTGGGATACCTATAGATCTTAATTAAAAATAAAAATATAAGGAACCAAAAATTATGAGGAGGTAGAGACACTTGAGCTAAGTTTACTTGCATATCTGAAGGCATGGAGGTCCCTGTTGAGATTTTGGTTATCCTGAGTTTACCTCTGTGTAAGTTGCTATTATTTTCCTATTGCTGAGAATTGAGTATTTTATATTAGATTGTGTAATAAAAAGCTCCACTTATATCATCTCAGTAAGAATTACATAAGTAAACAACAGAAACAACAAACAAACAAACAAACTGTGGTTTCAATTAATCAAAGATTTTTTTATTTTATAATGATACTAGGGGCCCGGTGCACAAAAATTTGTGCACTTGGGAGGTCCCTCAGCCTGGCCTGTGCCCTCTCGCAGTCTGGAACCCCTCTGGGGATGTCCACCTGCTGGTGTGCCTGGTCAGCCTGGGTGAGGAGCTGATGGCTCTTTGCAGGCTAGCCAAGCCCCCAATGGGAACCCTCACCCCATTGGGGTGTAGCCAGTCTGGGTGATGGGTTGAGGGTCATTTTCAGGCTGCCCACAGCCCCTCCAGGTTTTGGGTCTCTACTGGGGTGCCTGAGCAGCCTGGGTGAGGAGCTGAGGGGCATTTTTACGCTGCCCATAGTCCCTTCAGGGTTTGAGTCCCTACTGGGGTACCTGGCCAGCCTGGGTGAGGGGCTGATGGCTGTTTGCAGGCTGGCCAAGCCCCCCAGTGGGAACCCTCACCCCATTGGGGTGTGGCCAGCGTGGGTGATGGGCTGAGGGCTGTTTTCAGGCTTTCAGTTTGCCCATAGCTCCCATTGACCCAATGTCCCAGCAAGGCTGGCTGGAAGCAGATTTCTGGGTTTATTTATCTTCTATAATTGATACTGTTCCTTTAAGCTGATGCCTAGGCAGCTAACGAAGCCTCCTGTTGGCTTCAGCTAGTGGATTCTATAATTGAAAGAATATTTCTATAATAGACTCTAGGCAGACAGTTTCCTCCATTGCTGGTGCAATGGAAGCCTGCTATTGGCTTCAGCTCCGTGGTTTCTATAATTGAAACAATGTTGCCTGGAGCAGAGAGAGGCCCAGCCAGTCAGCCGGCAGACAGCTTACTCCTGCTGCAAAGGAAACCTCTGTTTACTCCAGCTCCATGACTGCTGGCCTCCATCTTGGCTGGATTAATTTGCATACAGCCACTCAGATTGACTGATGGGCATGGCTTAGGCATCTCGTAGAAATGATCAATTTCAATATTACTCTTTTATTAGATTAGATGAAGACCTAGAAAAGGCAAACTCTTTCCCCAAAATGTCATCAGGACACCCACACACATTTAAATTTTCTGCTTCCAATCTTGAGCATGTAATATTTATCCTGATAATTGTGAGCACTAGTAAAATGGCTGCTAAATCTGTAGGAGTCCTGTCCTGTCCATATGACGAAGAAAGAGAGAGAGGAGAGAGAGACAGAGAGAGAGAGAGAAAGGGCTATACAGACATAAGTCACAAAGCCACTAAATCCTATCCAATAAAAGGGTAATATGCAAATTAATGTCACTCCATCTCAAAGATGGCAGTGCCCATAGCCATAAGATAGTGGTGACCAGTTTTCACAGCCCTGCAGAAGTCCCCCAGCCCTGGTAGGGTGGCTGCTGAGAGTGGGCAGTGTGAGCAGCCTGGCAGAATGCTTGATTCGTCACTGCAGTGACAAAACAAGTGTCCCACCCCAGCTGCAGAGAGCCTCTGGGCAGCAGGCATGGAACAACCAGGCCCCATAGAGAGCAGACAACCACGAGGAGTGTGCCTAAGCTGTCAGGACCACAAATAGAGGGTTGGTGGGGACCCAGCACTGCCCAAGAGGTCATGGAATATAGGTTCTTCCTCAACATCAACCAGCAGGATGTGATACAGAATATGCTCCTGCCACCCTTTAAACCTTAGTTACATCTGAGGTCCACACTAGGGCCTTTGATAATGAGTTCTCTGCCTAGACCATCACAGCCACACCCCGGGCACTATGACAGCCTGGGCTCTCTGGACTTGGACTAGTGGGCTCCCACTTCCCTAGTTGTCCTACTAGACCAGCATCTGCAAGAGGGCAGTGCAGCCTGCCCACCCATCTGTTGCCGCTGCCATCAAAAGAAACCATCAACAAAACAACAAGAAAGCTCACTGCATGGGAGAACATATTTGCCAATGTTATCACCAATACGGTTTAATCTCCAACATTTACAGGGCATACAACTTAACAAAAGGAAGATAAAAAACCCATACAAAAAATGGACAACGGACCTAAATACATACTTTTTGAAAGAAGGCATAAGGAAGGCCAAGAGACATATGAAAACATGCTCAAAGTCACTAATCATCTGAGAGATGCAAATCAAAATGACAATGCAGTACCATCTTACACCTGTCAGAATGGCTATCATCAACAAATCAACAAATGACAAGTTCTGGTGAGGATGTGGAGAAAAGGAACCCTTCTTCACTGCTGGTGGGAATGCAGACTGGTGCAGCCACTGTGGAGAACAGTATGGAGTTTCTTCAAAAAATTAAAAATGGAACTCCCTTTTGACCCAGTGATCCTACTTGTAGGAATTTATCCCAATAAACTAGAAACACCAATCAGAAAGGATATATGCACCCCTATGTTCATAGCAGCACAATTTTTCATAACTTAGATATGGAAACAACCTAAGTGGCCATCAGCAGATGAGAAGATTAAAAACCTCTGGTATATCTACACAATGGAATACTATGCTGCTGTAAAAAAAGAAGAAATTTCTATAATTTACAACAGCATGGACAGAACTGGACAGCATTATGCTAAACAAAATAAGCCAGTCAGAGAAAGATAAATATCACATGATCTCACTCATTTGTGGAATACAATGAACAACATAAACTGATGAACAAAAATAAATCCAGAGACAGAGAAGCACCAGATGGTCAAACCTCAGATCAACCAAAGGACTTGTATGCATGCATATAAGCCTAAACAACAGACACAGACACCAGGGGGGTGAGGGCATGAGTTGGGAGTAAGGTGGCAATGGGGGTAAAAGGACACATGTGTAATACCTTAATAAAAAATAAATAAAACATATTTTTTAAAAACACTAAAAAAAAAAAAAAATAGACTCCCCTCCATTGAAGGTAACCAGGCAGAGAGTTCTGTATAAAAATCACATAGTCATATCAATTGATGTAGAAAAAGTATTTGACAAAATTCAACACCCTTTCTTGATAAAAACCCTCAGCAAAATGGGAATAGAGGGATCATACATCAACATAATCAAAACCTATATGCCAACATCATACTCAATGGGAAAAAACTAAAACCATTTCACCTAAGAACAGGAAGGAGGCAGGGATGTCCACTTTTACCACTCCTGTTTAACATAGTCCTGGAACTGCTAGCCACAGCAATTAGACAAGAAGAAGAAATAAAAGATATCCAAACTGAAACAGAAGACTCAAAACTGTCTTTATTCGCAGATGACGTGATAACGTACATAGAAAATTCTAAAGGCTCCATCAAAAAATTATTAGATTTAATAAATCAATTTGGCAATGTAGCAGGATACAAAATTAATGCCAAGAAATCTATGGCATTTTTATGTACTAATAATGAACTTACAGAAAGAGAGATTAAAAAACAATCCCATTTACTATCACACCAAAAAAAAAAAAAATAAGATACCCAGTAATAAACTTAACTAAGGAGGTAAAAGACCTGTACTCAGAAAACGACAGGACATTGAAAAAAGAGATAGAGGAAGACATAAACTGATGGAAGGACATACTGTGTTCAAGGATTGGTAGAATCAACATCATTGAAATGTCTATACTACCCAAAGCAATCTATACATTCAATGCACTCCCATTAAAATACCAATGGCATATTTCACAGACCTAGAACGAACTCTCCAAAAATTCATCTGGAATAAAAAAAGACCCCAAAAGCTGTGTAATCCTGAAAAAGAAGAAAAAAATAGAAGGGCTCTCTGTACCAGATATCAAACTGTATTGCAAAGCCACTGTTCTCAAAACTACCTGGGACTGGCACAAGAACAGACATATAGATCAATGGAATAGAATAGAGAGCTCAGACAGGAGGAACATTTGGGGCCACTATGCTTAATTAATATTTGAAAAGGGAGGCAAGAATATATAATGGAGTCAAGACAGTCTCTTCAAGAAATGGTGTTGGGAAAATTGGACAGATACATGCAAAACAATGAAACTAGACCACCAACTCACACCACACACAAAAATAAACTCAAAATGGATAAAGGACTTAAACATAAGACGGGAAACCATCAAAATCCTAGAAGAAGCCATAGGCAGCAAAATATCAGACATGTCATAGCAATATCTTTACCGATATAGCTCCTATGGCAATGGAAACTAAAAAGAAAAACAAATGGGACTACATCAAGATAAAAAAAAGCTTTTTTAGTCTTTTTTCTTTGCATCTCCATCCCTCACCCCTTCACCTCCATTTCTAGTTTTTTTCTTCAGCCCTCTGCCAAATTGCCTTTTTGGACCCAGTGGCCCTGCCTTCAGGATCCTGTCCTGTCCTCACTTTTCTGCCCAGGTTGGTACTGAGAAGACTCCACTACCTTTGAGCAGTTGGGGAGATTCTGGGTTTTGATCAAGAAAAGCCCTTGTGAGGAGTGAAAGTTAGGGACCTGCCTGAATATGGGGCTGGGTTCCCACAGAGATGTGAACAAGGCTATCTTGCATGCCTGCCATGAAGCTCTGAGTGGCCTGGTGGGGGGACAGTTCAGCCCCCTCCCCACACAGCAGCAGAGAAGCAATAATGCCCAGGGCCAGGCAGGGCCTTTGGGAGCTGTAGGAGAGGAGGTTTAGGGCTCCCTCTGTGGGCTGGAGTGGATTACCTGGTGGAGAACTCAGAGCAGCCAAGGGCCTGTGCATAGCCTCCCTTGGCCCCATATTGCTCTTCTGACCTGTGGATGAGACAGGAGGAATATTTGGGGTCTAGCCTTCCCAACCCCAAACCCCGTGCCTTAACAGGGCTTCCTTCCAGTCAGCCTTACCTCTCAGGATGGGGGCCCGATTGCCCCTTCTCTGTGCCGGTGGTGGGGGGACGCCAGCCTCAGCTGTTAGGTATCTCCACCGAGACAGTATTGGGCCCAATGAACTTGGGTTGAGGAGGGGGAGGTGATGGGTGGGGGCCTCTAAGAAAGGAGGCTCCAGGCCCCTTCCTCTCCTCTCCTAACCCCTCCTTCTGCAGCCTGAAGGGGAACATGTGTCATTGCCTGGGCACTCCTGTGCATGCATGCCTTGGACTGTGTGCTCTTGGTGTCCTTGTGCATCTGAGACAGTGCACATGGTATGTGTGTGTGTGCATGTGTGCTGGGTATGTGTTTGTGAGGGCAAGCATGTCCCAGCCTCATGTGGTATGTGTATGTGAGGGGGGGGGGGGGCTCGGCTCCTGCCCTAATCCCAGCATTTCATCCCAGGGGGAGGGGTGCTGGCCTAGTGGGAGAGCCACACGTGAGGTCTCTCCCCCTTCCCCACCAATATCTCCAGATGTTTGGAATGTAATTTTTGTAGTCTCCTTACCTTCTGTACTAGGTAGTTCATAGAGAGACATCTGGGGTGGGGTGGGGTTGGTTTGGGGGGTGGGAGGTCTTTTTCCCTTTTTGTGTGTATATGTCATTTATCTGACAATTCTCCCTCTTCCCCATTGGCCTTTCCCTGTTCCTCATATTTGTACAGTACAAGCAATAAAGACTTGCTTCAGAGTGGGGGATGGGGGGAAGAAAAAAGAAATAAAGTTACCACATGATCCAGAAATGCCTCTTCTAGGTATCTACTTGAAAAACTAGAAAACATTTATTAGCAAAAATATATGCACCCTTATGATTATTGCAGCATTATTCATGGTGGCCAAGACATGGAGACAACCAAAGTGTCCTCTGATACAGGATTGGGTAAAAAAGATGTCATACTTATATACAATGGAATACACTAAGCCATAAGAAAAGATGAAATACTGCTATTGCGACAAAATGGATGAACCTTAAAGAGATTTTGCTGAGCAAAATAAGTCAGTCAGAGAAAACTAAGAGCCATACGATTTCAGTCATATCTATATCCTATCTAATAAAAGAGTAATATGCAAATTAACCCTCACTCTGTCACAAAGATGATGGCAGCTACGGAGCTGTACCAAGGCAGGAGGCTTGCTTTGCCCCAGCGATGGAGGAAGTCAAGATTCCCATCTGTCCTGCAGGCCCTGAGCTCCACTCAAGGCAACAAAGTTTCAATTACATAAGGTAAATAAAACCAAGATACCTGCTTTCAGCAGTGGCTGTGGCCTCCGCTCAAGGTTGGGCTGGGAACCTGGGTTGCCAGGGACAACCTAGGCTTTGAGTGGGACCTAGGCAACAAAGTTTCAATTATACAAGTTAAATAAATCCCAGATACCTGCTTCCAGCCCGCAGCGATGGCAAGCCTGATAATGGTCCTCAGCCCCTAACCCAGGCTGGCCAGGCACCCTAGTATAGACCCTCACCTTGAAGGGGCTGTGGCCAGCCTAAAAACAGCCCTCAGACCCTCACCCAGGCTGGCCACAACCCCATGGGGTGAGGATCCCAACTGGGGGACTTGACCAGATTGTATATAGCCCTCAGCCCTCACCAGGCTGGCCATACCCCCATGGGTGAGGATTCCTGTTAGGGGCTTGGACAGCCCTCAGCCCCTCACTTAGGCTGGCCAGGCACCCCAGTGGGACCCCTCCAACCAGAAGGGGCTGTGGCCAGCCTGAAACAGCCCTCAGCCTCTCACCCAGGCTGGCCACACTCCCATGGGGTGAGGGTCCCCCCTGGGGGGTTTGAACAGCCTGCAAACAGCCATCAGCCCCTCACCCAGACTGGCCAGGCACCTCACTGGGACCCCCACTATGAAAGGATATGGCCAGCCTGAAAACAGCCCTTAGCCTCTCACTCAGGCTGGCCAGGCACCCCAGAGGGATCCCAACCCTGATCCAGGACACCCTTCATGGAAAACCAGCTGGGCCGCACTTGTGCACCAGGCCTCTATCCTATATAATAAAATAATCTACTCTAATAAAAGAGTAATATGCAAATTAACCATCACACCAAGACACCTAAGCCATGCACACCAGCCAAGCCATACCCACCAGCCAATCAGAGCAACTGTATGCAAATTAACCAATCAAAGATGGCAGTTAATTTGCATACACAGGAGAGCGAAGACTAAAGACAGCGTAGAAGGAAGCCAAGTGCTGCAGAAGGGAGCCAAGCAGTGGAGAATGGAACAGAGCCGAGGCAGTGGATATGGTGAAGAAGGGAGGGAGAAGTGGGGTGGGGTGGGGGAGCCAAGGTGGCAAAGATGAGAGCTGAGGCGGCAGAGATGGGAGCTGAGGCGAGCTTCGCTCCCTTCTCTGCTTCACTCTGGCTCAGGAAGCCCAATTCTTGCAGGAATCTTCCTGCAATGGGCTACTAGTATATATTAATATTATATAATAACTAGGGGCCCGGTGCACAAAAATTTGTGCACTCGGGGTGGAGGGAGTCCCTCAGCCCGACCTGCCCCCTCTCACAGTCTGGGACCCCTCAGTGGATGTCCTATGATGGCCCCAGTCTGCCAGGCGCCTTTTGTGTGTGTGTGTGTGTGTATGTGTGTGTCATCACTGGGGACCTGCCCCCAGCCCCATCAGAGGCTCGGAGCAGTCCTCCTGTGTGTGTCTACCTGCTGGGGGCCTGCCACCAGGCACACCGTGGAGGCTTGGAGCAGGCACCCCCTCTATGTTGATCTCTCAGACTCTTGCCCTCCCCAGCATGTTGTTCTCTTTTTTGAGCTGTGACCAGGGCTGCG
>PVJC01005338.1:0-19908 GCA_004026665.1 Murina feae
GCAGTTTAATCGGAGCTGAGCTGAGGGGCGCAGCTTCACTTTCGCTGCTGCCGCAATGGAAAGGGCTGTTTACTCAGGTCCGTGAGTGGCGGCCGCCATGTTGGCTGGGCTAATTTGCATACAGCCGCTCTGATTGGCTGGTGGGCGTGGCTTACCCTGTCTCGGAGAAACGGTTAATTTTAATATTTCGCTTTTATTACTTTAGATAATAAAAGTCTAAGATGCTAAGTGTCCAGTCGTTTGGTCGGCCGTTCAAGCAATCAAAGCAAATATGCTGATGATATGCTAAGGCTGCTCAACCACTTGCTATGATGTGCACTGACCACCAGGAGGCAGACAGTCAACTGGTCAACCAATCGCTATGACATGCAGTGACCACCAGGGGGCAACGCTCCAACTGGTAGGTTAGCTTGCTGCTGGGGTCTAGCCAATAGGGACTGAGTGAGATAGGCCATGTCCTAGAGCCCTCCTGCAGCCCCTCCCTGGCTGGCCAACCTCCTGCAGCCCCTCTGGGCCCTAATCATACACCAGTGGGGTCCCTCAGCCTGGCCTGCACCTTCTTGCAATCCAGGACCCCTCAGGGGATGTCGGAAAGCCAGTTTCGGCCTGATCCTGTGGGTCAGGCTAAGGGACCCAACTGGTGCATGAATTCATGCACTGGGCCTCTAGTTAGTAATAAGCCAATCTAATAAAAGAGTAATATGCAAATTAGGCATTGCTCCATCATAAAGATGGCTACCCCCATAACCACAAGGTGGCTGTGCCCATAGCCACATCCCATCTAATAAAAAGTAATATGCAAATTACTCTAGGCATCACTCCATCACAAATATGGCCACACCCATAGCCACAAGATAGTGGTGCCCAGGGAGGCTCAGCCCCACCATTGAAGTGATCAGACCTGTTAGGCAGGTGGCAGGGGAGGTCGGGGGGGGCCAAGGGACAGAACAGGCAATCAGAGGAGGCTGGGGGTCCCCTGCCCAGGCCAGAGGTCTTCACCAGAGGCCTCAGGCATGGGCAAGGGTGGAGCTGGTGATCGGAAGGGGCAGGGGAAAGGTCGGAGATTGCAGGGGCCTGGGGTCTGTAGAGCCAGCCATCAGAGGAGCAGGGGCAGAGCCTGTGATCACAGGAGTCTGGGCACCGGTGGAGCTAGCAAAGCAGGGGTCTGAGAGTCCCCTGCCCAGACCTTCAGCCTTGGCCAGAAGCTGCCAGTGGGGCAAGGGCAGAGCCGGCGATGGCAGGGGGCAGGATCAGAACCGGTGATCGCAGAAGCCTGGGCTCTGTGAAGCCAGCGATCAGAGGGGTTTGGGGGTCTTCTGCCCAGGCCTGCATCCTCAGGCAGAGGTTACAGGCCTGGGCAGGGGTGGAGCTGGGATTGGAGGAGAAGGGATGGAGCCGGTGATCGGAGAGAGCTACAGAGGAAACACCTTTCTTACCGCCCATTGGCTAAGCTCCCTGTATGCCACTGGTAATATTCTTAGTAACTTGGGTAATAAGAATCCCTAAAGGTGATCTAGGGTTTTTCCACCACATTCCTCAGGAAAAAAATGAAGATCCATTGCTGGAGGGCTGAGAAATGTCATATCCTGCCCTAGCTGGTTTGGTTCAGTGCATAATGCCTCAGCATGCTGACTGCAGGGTCTGGGTTCAGTTCTGACCAAGGGCATGTACCTAGGTTGCAGGCTTCTCCCTGGCCAGGGCCCAGGTCAGGGCATATGCAGGAGGCAACCAATCAAAGTGTTCCTTTCACTTTGATGTTACTCTCTGTTTTTCCCTTCTCTTCCACATTCTCTAAAAGTCAATGGAAACATATCTCAGATGAGAATAAAATTTAAAAAAAAGAAAGAAATGTCATCCTATGAAAGACACATCTTGAAAATGCCTTAAAAAAGTTGTAATTTTTTCATGATGAAGGGACTGGAGTCCATGTTGATGAAAACACCTTGGTGGCTGTGGTGACTGGCAGTGGCTGCAGTAGTGGGGTGATGGGGCTGGTGGCTTCCCCTGATTAGCCTGGTTGCCTCCCACAAAGGGAGGCCAGACTGCGGCTTAGGCCTGCTCCCCAAAGGGGGCAGGGAACGGGCCTAAACCTTCAATAGGACACCCCCTGAGGGCTCCCAATATGTGAGAGGGGGCAGGCTGGGCTAAGGAACCCTCCCCCACCCCCACCCCCAGTGCACGAATTTCATGCACCGAGCCCCTAGTAGTAGTAATAATATATTACCTTCCTGTCAGGATTAATAATAATATTAATGTTTTACCTTTGTATTTCAAATATGCCAATGGATGTGAATGCTTGCTGAATTCTGTAGTGAGTGCTAAGAATCACTAGCATGTTAAGGACATTAAAGAAGGACAGATTCCTGTTCTTCTTCTCGCCCCCCCCCCCCCACCACCACAATCTGAACTGTGAGCATGGCAAGTTCTCTGCCTCTGGTTGTGCCAGCCAGAGTGGGGAGACCAGTGGGGCCAACTGCCTCTGCCTGAGACCAGTCACTGTGCCAAGGGGTGGGGACACTGCACCCAGCGCATGAGTGCTTGGCACTGGGCCTGGCTGGGGGCGTGGTGGATAAGCAGTGGGCATCCCAGGTACTGGTCCAGCTCACCTGTCACTTTCAAGCAGAAAGGCCTTTGCTCTTGTATGGAACCAGGGAAGGTCTTGATGGAAAGGCATTTCCCACTTTTCTGAAAACCTCAAACTCAACTTCTGTTGGACAGTTCATTTGGGACCAGTTTCAATCACATGGTTATCCCTCCGAGTGATGATTTTTCCGTCTTGAGCCTTTCCAGGAATTCTAGCTCAGGCAGGCTGCCAGGGGACACTGGCTACTCAGGCGTGGCTGTGACATTCCCCACGGGCCGGCCAGCTTCCCGGGATAGCCCAGCCCTGCTGTAGGCCTCGACTCTCCTCCCTCCCCCATATTACCCGACCTGCATGCCTGTCCCATGCACAAAGACATGTGCCCTGCCTGCGTGACAGATATCCCTGTGCTTCCACAGATGGCAAAACCCGCTCACAGCATGCCCAGTGCCACCGTCATCATGTTCACTGGGAAAAGTAATGGCAGAGGCTGAGAATCGAAGAGCAGCTCCACCCAAGGCTTCAGGAGTGCTGTCTCCCCCTTGGGCTAACACCAGCCAATAACGGAGCCCATTGAGGGTTAGGGAGGCAGCAATGTAGTTCTGTGCCAAGTGGAGGAGTTCAGTAGACAGAGAGACAACGCCAGCTCAGCTGTGCGCCTGCAGGACCCCCTCCAGCGCCTCCCTGAGGGCCTTCAACCTGCAGTGAAGCCAAGTCCTTTTGGCGCACTGGACTCAGAGCCACGTGGAGTCGGGAGCACCCAAATGGGACTGTGTTCATTCAGATGGATTTACGTTTTTTAACGATTAAGTTTAGTTGTCGTATTCATTGCCTAAAATGAATACTGAGAAAAGTATTATTTATGGTGCTAACACCATAGAGTGGGGTCTGTTTTCTCCTGCCCTTCCCCTTCCCACTGAAATCCCGCCAACCCAACAAAGCCCTGCCTCAAAAGAAAGCCCTGCCTGGCTGGCATGGCTCGTTGGTTGAGCATCAACGTATGAACCAAGAGGTCACTTCCCGGTCAGGACACATGCCCAGGTTACAGGGCTTGATCCAGTAGGGGGTGTGCAGGAGGCAGCAGATCGATGGTTTCCTCTCATCATTTCCATCTCTCTCTCCTCCTTTCCTCTCTGAAATCAATAAAAATATATTTTTTATAAAAAAAAAGAAAGAAGTCCTAACCGGTTTGGCTCAGTGGATAGAGCGTCGGCCTGCGGACTCAAAGGTCCCAGGTTCGATTCCGGTCAGGGCATGTGCCTTGGTTGCAAGCACATGCCCCAGGGGGAGTGTGCAGGATGCAGCTGATCGATGTTTCTCTCTCATCGATGTTTCTAATTCTCTATCTCTCTCTCTTCCTCTCTGTGAAAAATCAATAAAATATATTTTTTTAAAAAAAGAAAGAAAGCCATGTATAGTGTGCATTGCTGCTGCACCTGTGTGCACCCTTGAACTTGATTTTTGTGATGCCAGAGGAAGAGAGTTTGTGTAGACAGCATGTTGATGTTCACAGTTCTCTATGTCTGACGATGCAGTTGTTCTCTCTGTGGTCTCTGCTCTACCATGACCTGGATCACAGTTGGGTGGGTGGCATTGAGCTTGGGGCTGGGCGTGCTGGGGATCCCAGCTCACTTGCCAGTGAAGTCAAGATTCTGATCTTTCTCCCTCAGCCAACCCAGCCTGTGACACGGAATGCACACCAGCTTCGTCCAGGGTTAGTGCTGGTGTGGTACAGGTTCCCTGGACATCTTCAGCTCCTCTTACCCCTAGCATCCCGCCCCATTTATACATGAGAAAAGAAAGGACATTTGCTCTTATGCTGCCATCACCACAGTGCATCCCAGCACCTCTGTCTACTCTGTGTCCTGGTTGGGTAGAACAAGACACCCAACTCTGTCCTCCTTCTGTGAGGTCTTGACCAAGCCCTAGGGTCCCCATCTGCAAAATGGAGGTAAAAATATAAACCTCATGAGTTTGTTGTGAGGAGTAAATGAGATGTTTATAAATAGAGTTATCGGCACCCTGGCCGGGTGGCTCAGTTGGTTGAAGCATCATCCTGTACACCATAAAGATGGCAGGTTTGATTCCCTGTCAGGGCGCCTAACTAGGTTATGGGTTCCATCTCTGGTCGGGGCATGTACAAGAGGCACCCAATCAATGTTTCTCTTTCACATCCTTGTCTGTTTGTCTCTCTGTCTGTCTCCCTCTCTCCTGTCCTCCTTCCCTTTCTGTCTCTCTCAAAATCAGTGGGAATACTAGTATATCCTTGGGTGAGGATAAATAAATAGACATTGGCATGTAGTAGATGATCAATATATGGAAGCTATTTGTATGTGTTTCCCAGGACTGCCGTAACAGATTACCTCAAATTTGGGAGCTTAAAATAATGGAAACTTGGGCATTGTGCCAAGTGAGGTAAATCAGAGAAGGACAAATGATGTATGATACCACTTAGACATGGAATCTAAAACAACTGAACTTGTAAAAACAGAGTAGAATGGTGATTACCAGGAGCAGGGGGTGGGAGTGGGAGAAAGGAAGAGATGTGGTTGGAGGGCACAGACTTGCAACCAGCAGATAAATACGTTTTGGGCCACTGTCCCCTTGCCTCGGGACTCTAACTGTGACTTTGCCGATGCCACACACTGTTGCAGTATTTAGTCCCTTATTCTGAACACTGTGCTTTTGTGGGTTTTGTTGTTGTTTTTTTTAATGAAGCTTATAATAACTGCAAGTTACTAGGCCCCACACCAGACTGTTGGTTCACATTGAATGTATGGTCCAACAGAAAGTCCCTCGGCTCTTTCATCTGAGCCCTTCTCAAGCCAGCCGTTCTCTCCAACTTTGCTACTAAACTAATTGAGCCGTTGAAACCACGGGCAGGTATTTACATTCACTCTCATTAATCTTAAATTTCTTGGTTTTGTGCCATCACTTCCAGGTTCTGAGGATATATTTGAATATTAATTGCAATAATACATTAAGCATTCCTTCCAGCCTTCTGTTACCTCTGAATATGATAGCCAAAGCACAAATAAAATCTTGAACAGAATATGCCTAAAAATAGAGTACTGGCTCCATAGTGACATTGAAAAATTAAGGTCCACTGTACACATCAGAGGCAAAGTAAATGAATGAATGTGTGATCCACTTCCTTTGGGACATGCTGTTCAGCAACCAGGAAGATATCTGTGCTATCATCCACCCTACCTTTCCCCATCCCAGAAACCCTCAGGATGTCAGGGTTGGGCCTGTTTTTAATATTTAATATTTTAATGAAGTGCCTTCTACTAGCTCAGCACACAGATCTTCCAGCTTAGTAATAAAATGAAACAGAAAGGAGACGGGCGTGCCAGGACTTAGAGAATCCTCGCCACATCTTAGTGACCTCTCCTGGCAGGTCCCAGTGTTCTGTCTCCTAAATGGTCAGATGGTTTTTCCAGAACAGACACAAGCTCGCAGTCTGCGTTTCTTCCTCCTTAAAACTGTAGTCCTGCCTCTGTTCTGCATAGACACACATGCCAGAAAGGCGTGGGGCTCACTCTCAGGGCTGGGTGCGTCCGGTTCCAGGAGCTTCCATTCAGAGTGCATGGTTGTTTATAGGACTGGGAGTCAGTGGGGTTATGATTCCATATCTCAGTACAAAGGCATCTTGGTCCTTTTATCGTTTCTGAAACAGTCTAAATTCATGGTAATGGGGGAAACAGTTTCATATTACAGCAAAGATATGTGTGGCTTTCTTTGTTAAAGTTTGTTTTTCTTCCTGGAGAGGATCGAGTCCTGTACAAAACGTATGATACTAGCCTTTTACAGTGTGTTTTTCTATACTCCCAGAAGACAGAGGGAAAGGAACGTCTGTTATTTAGAACCGCCTTGGTCTAGGAGACACCAAAGGAAACAGCTGCGTCTTCCCTCCATGTTAGCTGCTTATCTCCACCGGTTAGCAGATCAGCAGCAAGGCTCCATCAGTTCTGTTTATGTGCAGCCCTGGTCAGGGTTCCCAGCACCTGCTCCAGGGGAAAGAGGCTAGAGATGTTTACTGTGCTTGGGAGCTGATGAGCAGAAAACTTAGACTGAGTTTCTGAAACCTGGCTGTGCCTATGGATCATTGGGGGATCGTGTTAAAATACAGATTCTGAATCAGGAGGCCTTGGGATGGGGGGGCGCTGAGAGTCCGCATTTCTAAAGCTGCTGGGGTGCTGGTGTTGCTGGTCTGAGGACCACCCTTGGAATGGGCAAGGCCTTAGGTGACTGAGCTAAATGTTAAGATACTGATCGAGGGATATACATGTAGATATAGAGATGCTGGAGATGAATGTATTCAGAGCAGTGACTACCAGGTAAACTCTATGTAGTGAACCCTACATAAATCTGACTCAATTCATCTATGAACTCCCGCTCCATTTTAGCCTTCCTAATGTGTGAACAGTATGATCTGCATACGTGGTTCTTTTCTAACTTAGTGTTTATGGACTCTTGTGTGGCTCCATGTTTCAAAGAAAGCTTTTTGTTATGGTGGGAACATCTGAAGGCGAACTCCTAGGGGCCCAGCTGAATCATTGGGTTTCAGCCCTGAGAAGGCGATTGGGGATACAGAAGCCATTGGGCAAAGAGACCCTAGAAGCAGAAATACCACTCTCCTTTTTTCTTTCCTTCTTTGTTATCCCTTACTTTCTCCCTTCCTTTTCCCTACTGTACTTTTCTACCTTCATTTTTGACCTCTTCCTTCTTTTCTATCCATTGAATAGTCACCCAATGTATCAGAGATGTGGACATGGTGGCATACTCTGGCGCCCTCTGGTGGTTCACTGCAAAGAGTGTCCACCTGTGGATTGAAGGGCCTGGGATTGGATTCTGGTCAGGGCACATGCCCAGGTTGCAGGCTCTATCCCCAGTAGGGGGCATGTAGGAGGCAACTGGTCAATGATTCTCTCTCATCATCTCTCTCTCTCTCTCTCTCTCTCTCTCTCTCTCTCTCTCTCTCTCTTTCTCTCTCTCTCTCTCTCCCTCCCTCCCTCCCTCCCTCTCTCTCTCTCTCTCTTCCTTCCTCTCTGAAATCAGAAAAAATACATATGAAAGAGCCAGACACAATCCCTCCCTCACAGTGCTCCTCCTGATAGAAATACTGATACTACATAGAGATAATGAAGCACAGGGAAGGAGCACATCCCCAGAATTAGATCCTCTTCTCCTCCAAGCTGCACTGGTAATAGCAGACATGGCCCTTCCAAATGTGGGAGGAAAATGGGTTGAATTTTTATCAGCCTGGCCCTTTTTGCTCCATTTCAGTCTTTATCTTTATATCCTTGGTTTTATCATTACCATCATCATTATTATCATCAAGAAAAGATGTTTATCAATGGATAACTTTTTAAAAGAAAATATATGAATTTGTCAGCTTTGGCGAAGTCTTAGTGGTCCATTAGCAGAAGACCAGCTCTAAACAAGCTATGTAAATAAGCCAGGGCCCTCCTGAGAACCAAGTCAGCATTCTTCTTCAAACTGGGTTCTTTAAAAAGTACCTTCAAAGGGGTTTTCTCGTTTTGTATATTGTGCATTCAGTTGTCTGGGCAATTTTGCATTTGCATTGCTAATGGACCTATTTCTGAATGTGTTTGACATTTTGCTTGGCTTTGAAAGGACTTTTCTGCTGCTGCTTTTTCTTCCCTGAAGCTGTCTTGAGCTAATTAACCTATTCCCTTACTGGCTGGGCCTACTATATGCAAATGTTGTCATTTCAGATTCTGACATACTACTTGCATGAACATCCCTAGTGAAATCTTGTGGGGTCTTATTGGATCATTGCTACTGTAGAGCCAGCAGGGGGCGTATGGAATGGTGGGCTTTGAGTAGATCTATCTTCTATAACTTTGCTAGTTGGCATATGAGAGCTCATACAGACAGTTCTTATGCTCATAGGTGACTCTTTAAATCTATAGATGAAATATCATTATCAGGGCTTTTTAAGCAGCCAAAAAGGGCAACTATTTTTGATGCATTGTAGTGTAACTTTATTCTGTCATTGTTTTGAAAATAGCACGACTGCATCGGTTTGCAAATACCGGGTGTAAATTATGTAGTGCACTCTGTAAGAGAAGGCTGCGCAGAACACAGTTACCTGGACTTTTAAAGGCTGCAGGTCGGGAGAGTAAATAATTGACACTGCTCTTTCGACACATATTTCTTCAGCATTAATATTTTAGCTCTTTTTATTTTTGTTTCTGACTGTCTTTAAAGTGCCTCTCGTCATGAGAACCCCTGTTATAACTGAAATGCTCTGTGATATTGAGATACCAAATTCCTAAATCTCCTCCTTCAACATAACTGATCATATGTGGTTGGGGGACTTGATCTCGTGCTGTTTGTACTTGTATCATGATGTTTATTAGTGATATTCAAGCAAAGCCAAAAAGGACCACTAAATCATTGGCAAAATAAAGTAGAATTGCAGACAAGGGAGGGGAGTGTGAACTGTATAGGAGATGTGGAATAAGCTGGTGTTGGGAGTGGAGTGGAGAGACTTCGGGAAAAAGTGTGTAACAGTAGGGATATGAAAAGATTTTTTTAAAGGGATGTGGCAATTGCTTCAGATAGACAAGGATCAGAGGCTGAAGGCTGCTGTTGTATTGTGTGTTTTTTGTTTGTTTGTTTTTAATCAGAGTGTAGAAAAGAGTGGGTAGGAAGACCACTGTAACCCCACAGCGCGTGATCCCCACAGTGGAACCTCACAGCTTCCTGAAGTCCTAGCATGGTAACATTGTGTGTGTTTGCAGCTGCTGCCTGTAGGGGGCGCACACATCTGGCACTTGTCAGCCTGGTTCCCGTAGCTTCCATTGATGTTTTGCCTCCTGCCAGGTGGGCATCTCTTTGTCCACAGTCTTGGTGACACGGAATTCAGTGTTTACTGGGAAACTGAGATATGTGTCTAAGAAATGGCTCCAGGTTCACTGTTTGTATGTTTGAGTTCTGATTGGTCTGAAAGAAGTTTCACCTCCAGGGTAAAGGGTAGGCTGGCTCTCTCCAAGGAGAATGGGAGTGGGGGTGGGGGCGTGTATAAAAGGAAATTCAAAGACTACGATGAAAGAGTCGGGAAGGAAGCAAGTGTGTAACCATCATTAAAGAAGCCTTCAGTACACCTGCATGATTATCGAATTTTTTTAAAAAACTGTAACCATATTCATTTTTTACTGTCTCACCGATTTCTTTTGGTTTTCTGTTATCATATGAGTGGCTGTACTGGGAATCCTTGTAAAAAGAATTGTTGTAAAGTTAGGATGGACCCAGAGTCAGGTGGCATCTTCGTGTAGTGGCTCTAATAGATGGGGATTTGGAGATAGCATACAAAGTCCATTGAGGCTCTCACTCCTAACCTGACCCTCCCCAGGGCCTGGCTCAGAGGGCAGGGCCCAGGGGATGTCCCCAGATGTCATCCTCCCTGTGAGTTTCATTTGATTTTCCAACAAAGTAACGAAGAGGTAAGCCATGGAACCAGCATTTCCAAAAAGAAAACTTAAGAAACACATTGTCTACCTTCTAATAAGAAAAAAGAAGAGAGGTATTGAGAAACATGTCTCAGGGGAGTTAACTTCATAAAAAGGTCTCTGCTTTAAGTTTTGACTTGCTTCATATCTGATAGGCTGTCCACCCAGGCCACTGTTTTAACTGTTTCAATTCCGGGGTAGAACCATGTTTTCAGAATTTGCACTGAAGCCAAAGCCTAGTCTTAGTCTTGGGAGGATGTCCTTCTCCAGTGCTGATGTCTTTATTTCTTTTCCCTCCTTCCCTTTCTCTTCCTCTCCCTCTTCCTTGTCCCAGATTCCAGAGCTGCTGCTGCTGGCGGACTGCATCCACGGGGAGATGATTCCTCATGAAGAGCCTGGATCCCCTACAGAAATCAAATGTGACTTTCCGTTTATCAGACTAAAATCAGAGCCAGCCAGACAGTGAAGCAGTCACCGTGGAGGGGGGACGGCGAAAAATGAAATCCAACCAAGAGCGGAGCAACGAATGCCTGCCTCCCAAGAAGCGCGAGATCCCCGCCACCAGCCGGCCTTCAGAGGAGAAGGCCACCATCCTGCCCAGCGACAACCACCGGGCGGAGGGTGTGGCATGGCTCCCGGGCACCCTTGGGGGCCGAGGTCACGGGGGCGGGAGGCATGGCCCGGCGGGGACTTCGGTGGAGCTCGGTTTACAACAGGGAATAGGTTTACACAAAGCGCTGCCCACGGGGCTGGACTACTCCCCACCCAGCGCGCCCAGGTCCGTCCCCGCGACCACCACGCTGCCCACAGTGTACCCGCCCCCGCAGTCAGGGACCCCTGTGTCGCCTGTGCAGTACGCGCACCTGCCGCACACTTTCCAGTTCATCGGGTCCTCCCAGTACAGCGGGCCCTACGCAGGGTTCATCCCCTCCCAGCTCATCTCCCCGACGGCCAGCCCCGCCACCAGTGCAGTGGCCTCGGCGGGGGGCGGCTCCACTCCATCCCAGCGCTCCCAGCTGGAGGCCTATTCCAGCCTGCTGGCCAGCATGGGCGGGCTGGGCCACGCCTCAGGGCACAAGGCTGAGCAGCAGCAGCAGCAGCACTTGGGCAGGACTCCGGGGCTCATGGCACCAGGGTCCCCACCACCCACCCAGCAGAACCAGTATGTCCACATCGCCAGCTCCCCGCAGAACGCCGGGCGCACGGCCTCTCCGCCGGCCATCCCCGTCCACCTCCACCCCCACCAGACGATGATCCCACACGCCATCACCCTGGGGCCCTCCCCCCAGGTCGTAGTGCAATACACCGACTCCGGAGGCCACTTCCTTCCTCGGGAGGCCACCAAGAAAGCCGAGAGCAGCCGGCTGCAGCAGGCCATGCAGGCCAAGGAGATCCTCAACGGGGAGATGGAGAAGGGCCGGCGGTACGGGGCCCCTACCTCCGCCGACCTGGGCCTGGTGAAGGCCGGCAGCAAGTCAGCGCCTCACCCCTACGAGTCCAGGCACGTGGTTGTCCACCCCAGCCCCTCTGACTACGGCAATCGGGACTCCTCTGGGGTCCGGGCCTCTGTGATGGTCCTGCCCAACAGCAACACCCCCGTCTCGGACCTGGAAGTGCAGCAGGTCACGCACCGCGAGGCCTCCCCCTCCACCCTCAACGACAAAAGCGGCCTGCACTTAGGGAAGCCCGGACACCGCTCCTACGCACTCTCACCCCAACAGGCTCTGGGCCCCGAAGGCGTGAAGGCCGCCACCGTCTCCACGCTGTCACCCCACACGGTCATTCAGACCACACACAGCGCTTCGGAGCCACTCCCAGTCGGACTGCCAGCCACAGCCTTCTACGCAGGGACTCAGCCGCCTGTCATCGGCTACCTGAGCAGCCAGCAGCAGGCGATCACCTATGCCGGCAGCCTGCCCCAGCACCTGGTCATCCCCGGCTCCCAGCCCCTGCTCATCCCAGTGGGCAGTGCTGACGTGGAGGGGTCGGGAGCTGCCTCTGCAATAGCCACGTCGTCGCCCCAGTTTGCAGCAGTGCCTCACACATTCGTCTCCACCGCCCTTCCCAAGAGCGAGAACTTCAGCCCAGAGGCCCTGGTCACCCAGGCCGCCTACCCGGCCATGGTGCAGGCCCAAATCCACCTGCCCGTGGTGCAGTCCGTGGCGTCCCCGGCAGCATTGCCCCCGACGCTGCCCCCCTACTTCATGAAAGGCTCCATCATCCAACTGGCCAACGGGGAGCTGAAGAAGGTGGAGGACTTAAAAACGGAGGACTTCATCCAGAGCGCAGAGATCAGCAATGACCTGAAGATCGACTCCAGCACCGTGGAGAGGATTGAGGACAGCCACAGCCCTGGGGTCGCCGTCATCCAGTTCGCCGTCGGGGAGCACCGGGCACAGGTAATGTTCACCCAGGTCCCAGGCGGGGACACTCACCACACACCTTCCTCACTTCCTGGTGAGATGAACGTCTTCTGGGACGCAGACTCGGCCGTGCTCTGGGGAGAGTGAAAGGCTTTCATTTATACCCAGACTTCGGACTCTGAGTCTTCTCTAAGAAGATTCTCTAAGCGTATTAGCCCCGGTGCCCCAAGACATCTGCTGTTTGCAGTGATCTAACTTCTCTGCACCTGCAGGGCGGCTAGTCAGGTCCCAACCTCAGGACAATTGAAGGAAATCATCACTCAAGTTATGCTTTTGTTCTGGGGTTCAGATGGGGACCTGACTGAGGAAGGTTGGGTTAAGGTCCTTCTAGAGGCCCTTCTGCTCCTTTTTCCCCACCAGGAAGGGACACTGATGGTCAGATAAGGATATTAGATGCCAGTCACCCACCATATCTCATTCCAACATCCGTGTCTTAAGATACAGGTTTTATTGTTGGTCAGACATGGCAAGGCCAAGAGATGAGATAGTGGTCATTGAAAACATAGTTTCTTATACTCCCAGATCCCAAGAGGGGGCACGCCACATGGGACAGCGCAGAGAAGCACCAGGCTCAGTCAGGAGGCCGAGGGGGTAAGGAGAAAGGGGGCAGCACCCTTATTGTGGTTTCTGTGGGGAGGAGTGGGTGAGAGGGTGAGCAGGTGTGGGTCTGGCTGGTTGGAATAACTTTATAGTCCGCTCTCCTCCTAGTTGTCTGGTACCTGCTGTGGGGTGAGTGGGCCAGGTGGGCAGTGGCCAGGTGTCTCAGCCTCTTAGAGGAGGTTGCTGAGTGGTTTGCATATGAAGGGTATGCTCCCAGTAGAGTTGATTGCTCTCTCTAGGAATTAGCTAACCCCAGGGGGCAAGCCCTCCAGAGTCAGCAAGGCCCCCAGATGTCGGAGCATCAGAACACAGAAGACAAAAGGCAGGGTCCATACAAGCCGAGAAGTCAGGCTGCCCCAGGTGCCCCGCTGGGCATGAGGTGAATAGGAAACTCAAGAGTCATGTGCAGCCAAGCTGACTCATGTTAAAAACGAGAACTACGATCAACTCTCTTATAATTTCCCTGGGCTCCTTCAGTCTACCCTTTCCCAGGCTCTTTAATCTCTTGGATGCATTTATTCTACAGCCCATTATAGCAAACAGCAACGTCACTGCCCAGGTTGATTGAGTCACAGAGTAGGCCCCCATGGGAACTCTCCTGGTGGCAGAGCCCACTCTCCGGGGATGTTTCCATCAAGGACTTTGAAACTCTGGGCTGTGACAGCTCCTCCTTCAGGTGTGAGATGGAAAAGGGTCAAGGCTTAGCTGATGGTTGGGACATTTACAGAAAATAAAACAAACAAAAAAAGACAAACTAGTTAATGGTTTGAATTGTTTTAACTATATTTTTAAAAGATCAAGTGAAGTGGAGGGAGGCCAATTTTCCAAAGTGTTTTCCAGAACTCCTGTTGAATGACCGGATGTGGGATCTTACACAACAGCCAGGACCTGCCTTGCCAAGAGCTTTTAGCCCCAGATACTTTTCTTTTTTATGGAGAGATGTCACTGTAGGCTCAGACTCTTTGGTAAGACCCACAGAAGATTTCTCAAAGTTCTGATTCAAAGAAAGAGCAAAAATCAAGATTTCTTAAAATGTACATTATGTACAACTCACTACCCATCTGTAGTTGCTGCTCACTCCGACCTTCCTACATGGATTGGGGTGGGTCCTCGTAGGAAAAAGGAATTCTCTTTAGCAAAACTGTCTTTTTAAGAGCCCCAAGGTGAAGCGTAGAAAATAAACAAGAAAAAAAAGTAAATGTGTTTTTCATGGTAGTTTTTTTTTTTTTTTTTTTAATCCTTAAAGTGTTAGTGTGCGCAGAAGTAGGACTGGAAAGAGGTGTGATTTTTTTAAACATTCCTGGTTCCTTACCAGCATATCTTTCAACTTGAGAAGAAAGAGCAGCTCTAGCCGTGGGCCGCATCTCCGAGGCCCTGGCAGCCTCTCACACCAGCGCTCACGGCCTCTTTAGGTTTAAAATGGACCTGGCAGGTCTCAGAGAGGAAGCAAGTGTCTCTCTGTGTTTTCCCTGCTTGATACTTTGCAGAATGAATGTCTAAACGATAGAAAAATTGGCTTCCAGGCCAAGTCTCATTACCTTCCCGTAGCCAGACCACTGGTCTCTCTGCTGACAGCCAAGGTGCAAATTAGAAGGTGGAATATTTGTCACAGCCTGTTCGCAGGTCTGTCAGGAGGCCCCTGTGTGGTCAGCTGCATGCTGGGAAGGGCTTCTGCAAAGACCTGTGAGAGAGCTGTTGTAGAAGCAAGTGCAGGGCCCCAGCACAGCCAGTGATCTGTCACTCTCCTGGGGGCCTGTCAGAAACAGGCGGACATCATCACAGTGAAAGTGCTCCCCCAGTTGTGTCTGCCTCAGTGACAGAGCAGAGTCCTGCAGAGTCAGGGAGAACTCAAGTCCGGATTTAATTTACGTGCCCAGGACGGGGTGCCTCCCTCTGTGACCGGTGTCACTGAGAGCTCTCTCCCCAGCCTGCAGATCAGTCTGTGTCTTCCCTACTGGCTAGAATCACTAACCCTTGCACTTACAGGGAGATTAGAAATGTGCAAATTGTTTAACTTAATTAGCAAAATCACAGATTTGATTGGGGAAAGTGAAGGAGGAGGGCTGGTTTTTCCATAGTAGGTGGCTTTATGGCCCTGGGCATAGATCCTACCTGGTTGGAGGGCCTCAGGAGGCCTGACCTTATAAAACCCAAGTAGGATCTGACCTTATAAAACCTAAGCAGGATCCTGAGAAGGCCATGTGGCGCAGAGAAAGCCAGGAGCCTGGGTGCTGGTCAGCTGCCAGACCAGTTGTTTTATCTCTCAGAGCTGCCATTTTTCTCATCTCGAAACGAGTAGATGACCCTTTACACCAGGTAGATACCTGGGCCTCCCTGTTCTGTAATCTTTGGCTTTCCTTCCTGCCCTGCAGAACCGCCCTTATGAAATTGGCCAGCGCCAACACCAGAACCAGGGACCATAAAGGGCACCTCCGCTGACCTCATGCTCAGAACCCACCGTAGACCGTAGACAGAGGGGAACTAAAGCCAGCCTATGTGAAACAGAGTGGCTTTATTTGGTGATTATTTTTAAGGAGCTGATTTTCTTCTTATTATTTAAAGATGCCTCCGACGTTGTTTCCAGCACCAGAGAAGGCAGTGTAGGAGAAAAATATTTCCTGTATCCGTCATCCCCCTCCCTGGGGCTGGTCCTACACAACAGGGCATTTCTGTGCTCCCTAGTGCCCCACCCCAGGTGTTAACCCTTACTCCTACTGGCCCCACAGGAAGCTTCTTTTGGCCACTCTGCCGTCTTCTTCCTCTTCTGGTGAAGGGCAGGTAGCACACTCCCTCCATCTCTGAAGGGAGGGTCCCTGCTGCCATCCAGCCGCCCCCTCAGCCCTGGTGATTCTGGTTGAGAGCCCCAAGGGACAGTAGAATCATTTCCCTCAGAGCCTCACTCCCAAATATAATCCACTTAATATTCTCCAAGTTTGAGTCCACAAGTCTACGGCAAGTCCCAGAAGGGATCCCAGGCAACAGGAATGTGGAGCATCACCTGCTTGAGTGGGAAGCAGGTTGGCTGGAAGGAAAATGTGGGATCTGGAGCCAAAAAGACCTCAGTCTGAATCTGTCCCCCACCACTCTGTAGTGCCGGGGCCTTGTGCAAATATATACAAATAATTGCACAAATAATTTATCAGGCAAATTCTACCCAAGCCTTCCATTCTTGACTATGTAGAGGAAATAATGTAAGAATTAAAGAAACCAGCACACTATGTAGCCTATAGTAGGCCCTCAACAATGTCAGTGTTTCTTCCCTGCTTCATTTAAGTGACATTGGCCCTGAGAAGGGAAATGGTTAGCTTCTGAAAAAGAAAAGGCTCTGTGCTCTGTAGTAAACAGAGTTGATGGAAGGAGAGACAGTTTAGAAAAGTTCAGAAAGATGGCCGAACTTTCCCAGTGAGCTATGTTTACCCTGCCTGTGTTCCTGTGGCATGTTCCCATGAAGGGCCCGGAAGCATGCGTACAGCTACTTCTATGTGTGAGCCATGTTTTCCTGAGTGTGCGCTGGTCTGGAGGGTGGATGCATGGTCCAGCCCTCCACATCAGTAAGAGGACCCAGGTGGGGAGGGGACCAGGGCTCATGGGCTTCTCCTGCAGCAGGCCCGATAGAGGGTGGCCCCACCTGGGGGTCTTCAGCTTCCATCTGGCAAACAGTGTTCTGTATGTGTTCTGCCTCATGCTCCCCAGGCCTCAACTTTTCTGAAAAGGACACATACTTGGCTCAGAAGACTTGGAGTAGATCTTACTTGAAAAGTGCTCTGGGGTGACACTTTTCTTGGACTGCTTCTCTCCTAAGTGCCAAGCTCCTTATGTTAGTGGGACTGTCTGTCGCTTTCCAGATCCTCCTGGGGTGACTGCTTCCCACGGCGACTGCTTAATATTCAGTGCCGCTTCCTTCTCCCACCTGTCGTGGTGTGTGTGTGTGTGGGGGGGGGTTCACTCATACGGCACGTTATAATGCTCTGCTTACTGCATGTTTACCGATGGCTTTTTGTTCATCCCACTATTTTTTAATTTGACTGCTGTGTTCTGTGAGTCATCCATGGTAGCGTTTTGCCGTTAATGGATTAGCTGCAGCCTAAAAATAGCCAAAGTCCTCATGCAAGCAGCACATAAACTGGTGTAGTCCCCTCCACAGCCAAGGCAAGCTGACGTGCCAGCATTTCACATGCAGAGCCTGCTGGGAATGAGTCTTAAAGCACTGAGGAGAGATAGTGGCTGACCTGTGCTGCAAGCCCAGAGCCAGGCCTGGGTTCCAGGTCCTGGTGGTGATCCTCCTCTGGGTTCTGACACGGGAATGGCTCCAGCAGGGAAACAGCAGCACACCACGTGGCTGTAGCGTTTGTGCCCCTCCAAGGAAGATGGAGGAAGAAAGATGTTCTTTGAAATGTAAGTCCCCCAACAAGGTGATCTCCCGTGTTGTTTATAGCTTTTTTAAAAAAATAAGCTTTGATTGTTCAGAGTAGTAGTTAGTTGTAGGTTTACGAAAAAAGTTGAGCAGAAAGTACACAGAGTTCCCAGAGGGTGTCCCAGAGGCTGTCCTATTAATGAAATCTTGCATTTGTGTAGCATATTTGTGATGGTTGATTAGCCAGTATTGGTATGTTATCATTAACTGAAGTCCATAGTGTACATTAAGCTATATTCTTTGTGCTGTACAGTCGGTGGGCTTTGACAAATGTGTAATGTGTTTTGTATGATACTGTAACCATGCCTTAGGGTATCATACAAAATGTTTTTGCCACCCTAAAAACCCTTTATGGACCACCTACTTATACTACCATCCCCACCCCAAGGCCCTGGCACCTCTGATTGTGACCTCTCTCTAGTTCTGCCTTTCCCAGAGTGTCATGTAGCTGGATGCAGACAGAATGTAGCCTTTCAGACTGTCCTCTTTCACCTGGAAAAATTAATTCATGGTTCCTCCCTGTCTCTCTGTAGCTTTGGTATTTCATTTTTTTAGCACTGAATAAAGTTGCTGTTCTTGAGAGACAACCAAGATGGTGGCATGGGTAAACACCTGAATTTGCTGCCACACACAACCACATTAAAACTACAACTAAAATATAAAACAAATATCATCCAGAACCATGGAAAGGTTGGCTGAGTGGAAATTCTACAACTAGAAGGGAAGAGAAAAGCGCATTGAGTCCGATAGAAGGTGCAGAAATGTGGAAGTGTGGAGGTTTGGAGGTGCGTGTAAAAGGGGCTTGCAGCTGGGTACACTGTCTTTTTCAATTGGGAAGGAGATACAAGCTCCTGACTGCTCTGAACTCCAGTTCCAGGTGAGAATTTCGGGATCCAGACTCATACGGAGAGAAACTGAACTGTCTGCCATCAGGCCGGAACATGAGGGTGGCTTTCTTGCAGAGGTGCTTTGCAGCGGTCATTGTTCCTGCATGGGGCCACAGGACACAGACCCCAGGACCTCTCCCAGGCAGAGCAGACTGGCAGCGATTGTGGTTTGCTCCACCCTCGTGATTCCCTGAGACCCTGCCCCACCCAATTTATAACCCCACCCAAGCTGTGCGCAGAGGCGTTTGCATATGAACGGCCTGGCCTTTCACCACCTAAAAACCTGGGCAGACTAAGTGAGCGCCAAAGCCTCACTAAAGCAACTCCTGCCCCATAATGGTGTCTCCAGCACAAAAGTTCTCCCATTGTACACACAACCGGTCTTCATAGCCAATTGGCCTGGAGGTCAATTCCACCCAGTGATACCACAACAATCAAGATTTAACTACAACAAGATTGTGCACACAGCCCACAAAGGAGTGCACCAAGAGTGTCCACCTCAGGTAACTGGGGAGGCTGAGCCACTGGGCCCTATAGGACATCTAACACACAAATTTACTCTATCAACACAGGGAAGCAGCCAAAATACAGAGACAAAGAAACAGGTAAAAAATGACAGAAATGGAGGAAAGCAAACTACTGGATATAGAGTTCAAAACCACAATTATAAGGTTACTCAAGAATCTCCTAGAAACTTCCGAGAAATATAGTGAGACCCTCGAGGATATGAAAAGGGACCAATTAGAAATTAAGCATACACTGACTCAAATAAAGAATAATATACAGAGATCCAACAGCAGACTAGAAAATTCCAAAAATCAAGTCAAAGATTTGAAATACAAAGAAGCAAAAAACACCCAACTGGAAAAGCAAAAGGAAAAAAGAACACAAAAATATAAAGATAGTGCAGGGAGCCTCTGGGACAACTTCAAGAATACCAACATCCAAATTATAGGGGTTCCAGAAGAAGAGAGAGAGAAAGATATTGAAAACCTATTTGAAGAAATAATGACAGAAAATTTCCCCTACCTGGTGAAAGAAATAGAGTTATAAGTCCAGGAAGTGCAGAGAATCCCAAACAAGAGGAATCCAAAGAGGACCACACCAAGACACATCATAATTAAAATGCCAAGGGCAAAAAACAAAGAGAGAATCTTAAAAGCAGCAAGAGAAAAGGAGTCAGTTACCTACAAGGGGGAACCCATATGACTGTCAGCTGATTTCTCAACAGAAACTATGCAGGCCAGAAGGGAGTGGCAAGAAATATTCAAAGTGATGAATAGCAAGAACCTACAACCAAGATTACTCTACCCAGCAAAGCTATCATTTAGAATTGAAGGTCAGATAAAGAACTTCACAGATAAGAAAAAGCTAAAGGAGTTAATCACTGCCAAACCAGTATTATATGAAATGCTGAAGGGTATTCTTTAAGAAGAGGAAGAAGAAGAAAAAGGTAAAAATAAAAATTACGAACAACAAAGTGACAACAAATACGTATCTATCAATAAGTGAATCTAAAAAT
>PVJC01005338.1:20008-59580 GCA_004026665.1 Murina feae
GGGGGGGTGGTCAGGGCAGGGGGTGGAGTGGGAACTGGGTGGAGGGGAGCTATGGGAGAAAAAAGAGGAACAACTGTAATAATCTGAACAATAAAGATTTATTAAAAGCCTATATAATAAAAAGGGAATATGCAAATTGACCATCACTCCAGTCAATTTGCACCCACAGCTGAGGCTGAGTTCCCATAAGGAGCCTTAAAGAGCAATCAGCAGGGACCTGAGGCTGCGCACCCACCCACCTCCTGTATGGGGCTTGACAGGGGACCTCAGGCTGCTCCCCCTGCCCTAGCACCAGGCCAGAGGAACTCAGGCTGCACCCTCTTCCCTGGTGCCAGGCTGGGGGACCTCAGGCCAGTCCCCCCGCCCTGGCCCCAGGCCAGGGGACCTGAGGTTGTGCCCCCACCCAGTGGGACTTGACAGGAGCCCTCAAAGTGTGCCCTCCACCCTGGTGCTAAGCCAGGGAACCTCAGGACATGCCCCCCACCCCGGCGCCAGGCTGGGGGATCACAGGCCACTCCCTCCACCCAGCAGGGCTTGATGGGGGACTTCAGGATGTGCCCCCCTGCCCTGGCACCCAGGGGACCTGAGGCTGCACCTCCCCACCTGGCAGGGCTTGACAGGGTGGGACCGGCCGGGTCTGGATCTAGCCCAATGAAAGGGGGCTGTCCAGGTTTGGGTCTCCAGCGATTTTGAGGTGTATGTGGGTGGTTGAAGACTTGACTCTGGATTCCATGGTGCACCCCAGACTCTGACAGGAGAAAGATTTTCATGTACATTTTACTAATTTTCTTTAATCTCTGACACTTCTATTCTAGAGAAAGGCCAAATAGCAATATTAAAATATTTTGTCTAATTAATCCCCTTTTACTGTGCACAAATTTTGTGCACTGGGCCACTAGTAAATAAATAAAATAAAAAAGGTAAAGGTTTAGAGGAACATCTAACAAATCCAGTATTAACAGCGAGAAAAAAAAAAAGTTGTTGTTCTTTATGCCACAATTTTTTTTTAATCCTCACTGGAGGATATGTTCCCATTGATTTTTAGAGAGAGAAAGAGAGAGACATCAATTGGTTATCCTCTTCCTGTATGCACCACAACTAGGGATCAAACCTGCGACCTTTGGTGTACAGGATGATTCTCCAACCAAATGAACCACCCAGCCAGGGCCAAGATAAGCATTTTTAAGCCCCAAGAGAGGAGAGCCAGTGGGATGGAATCCGTGTGCCGAGAGCTGCCCTGGTGGCTTGCTGAGCAGGTCCTACAGGCCTCCCAGCAGTGGGGGCCACGGGAAGCATGCAACGATGTACAGGGAGCACCCAGCTTGTGGCTTGGGATTAGTGTCTGGAGGCCCTTCAGCACCAGCATGGAGTGTACTGAGCAAGCCGGAGACACCCGCCAAGGCCTGAGTCAGGCCTGTGCCGCTGTGATTAAATATTGGAAACAGCACTCACAGATGTCCTACACTCAGCTGAAGACGTGTGACTGCTTTCATTGATAATTTTTCAACACTGATGTAAGTGGGTCTCTTGCTGAGCCCTTAAGTCCTTGTTCCAGGGTTTTCTGAGGTTCCGACGTTGAGAATGTGGTCATGCAAACTGGCCTTCGAGGAAAGCAGGCTGGCTTTTCTCTTCAGGTAAAGCGGGATCAAGAATGTCACTGGCAGACAAGTTTGGAATCCCAATTTAATAACTGCACCGGATGCGCGCGGACACCCACTGAAACCCACTCCGGAGCTGCCGTGGCTCCAGGACCAAGCAGAGTCGGTACATTTGGGAGAGTACCAAGCAAAATGTTTTGTCAGATGCCCTTCACATTTGTGAAAACAGGGACTCCTGTTAAGGAAATAGGAGGCAAATTTAAGCAGCAGACGTTTTGTGTTCTTTATATCTTGTTTTTGGTGCTGTGCACATATGTGTGTATATAGACAGCAGCCATCTAAGATCGAAATATTCAAACAGCATAAATATGTGTTTGTGCATACAGTGTTTAAATACAATAGTCATTGACTGAGTAGTTAAAGGAATTTTATTGAACTTACACACAGAAGAGCAGAGAATGATCATAAAATACAATCATTAGCTGGACCAGGACTGTGATATTGAATAAATTATTATCAGTCCAGCTGTGTTGCTTGCTTGTCCTGGTTCCTCCATTTGAATAGAAGGTGGAGGTGATGGGTTTAGAGGGTTGGTTTAGGGGACTGGAGAGAGGGAGGGAAGGCAGACTTCTCATAGAAGCAGTAGTGAGCACATGGGGTACCTGCAGCAAGAGGAGGCGGGGGCGGGGGGGAGGGAGGGAGGAGGATGAAAGGTGGGTGATCTGCCCCTAAAAGAGAAATCCTGGCTTCTAGCATCCAGAGATGAGAAGGAGTGTGGCCTCCAGCTGACATAAGGACAGAGGCTGTTCATGCTCACATTTTATCCTATGTTTGCTTAACCTAGTCGGAAAAAGATACATTTATGGATGAAAAAGATGGACGGAGTGGTGCTGCCAGGAATTGTGTAACATCCTCTGGTTTTTATATGGTGCTGCCCTCAGGAATGTGTTCTTTGGGGTTTAAGCAGAGACCGTTTGAACTCCCTCAAGCTCATAAAATGAATGGTTATTAGCACAGCTGAAATAGCAAAAAGGAACCTCAAGAGTGGAGAGAAAGGGACCAGTTTGACTCTATGAGGTCATGATGAGCTCAACATCTGACAGGGATGCGCTGAGGGAGACCACTAAGGCTCAGCCCAGAAAGCTGCCTGTCAGTAGTGAGCCAGCCCCCAGGCAGGCACTGCCCCTCTCCCTGGAGAGGACTGGTCACCCAATTTAGTCCTCGCTGAAAAGAAGCAAGGACAGCCAGCGCCTCTCAGCATCTAAACATTGACCTCTGATGGCCAGTTGTGTCATTGCAGTGTTTTTGTAAATAGCAAAAGTGGGAGGAGTTATTCACTGACAGTTAATGAAGAAGTCACACGAAGGGATTTTTTCCATCGAAGTATATGATCATGTCTGTCTTCTTGAAATTCCCTTAGGGAGGAGCCTCATCTACCTCCAAGCATGCAATCAGTGCTCATGGGTGCTGTGTTGGGCATGCTCAGTACAAAGCTGATTACCTGGTTTCATGTTTGCCCTCCAGCTGTAAAAACACTGCAAGGCATGCACCTATTATAGACCAGAAAGCATCCTAGACTCTGTGCATGGAAAGATGAGCAAAACGGACAAAATCTCCACCTTTGTGAGCCTATAGTCTTGTGGGAATTTGGGGAAAGAGGTGAAACAAATAGCACGAGTAAAAAAAGTAATGCATCAAAAGATAGTAAGTTCTGCAGGGGGGGGGCGGGGGGGACAAAGCAGGATAGAGAGGGCAGGAAAGCTAGGGATGGGGTGTTGTTATTTCAAGCAGGGTGGTCAGCGAAGCCCTGAGAAGGGCAACGGAAGGCAACAGCGCACAGGGCAGACGGGATTCCACCTGCAGGGACTAATGTGGACACAGACACAGAGGTGCAGGCGCAGTTAAAGGACCAGCAGGAGACAGGTCACTGTGGTGCCGTGAGGAGGGGCATGCAGACACGGCTTGTGCATGGTGCTTGCTCTCCCAGTGAGAGGGAGCTGGCTTGGCCAGGACAGGAGCAGGAGAGGCAGTGAGATGTGATCTCATTCTAGTAAATTTGGAAGAGAAGACAGGATTTGCTTTGTGATTTGATGAGTGTTGTATGAAAGAGCCGAGTCAAAAGTGATCCCAGGCCCTTGAATGACTGGAATAAAGGAAGTGCCATTCACGGAGATGAGAAGAGCGTAAGAGGGGCCATATCAGGAGGTCTGTTTTGGACACATTGCATTTGCGTCACCAGTAGGTTCCCACGTGGACATCAGGAGATGACATGGTGGCCGGGATCCAGGTGTGCCTTGTGAAGTTATTTGTTTTACATGCATGATGTCTCCCCACTGAAGCAAGAGCTAGGTCTTAAACAGCAGGTTCTCTTCTGCAGTCCCTCACATGTAGCAGGTGCTCAGTGTAGGCGCTGAACTTTATTACGACTGCGAAACCTGGAGTGGGACCACGTGATCAGCTACATTGGAAACTCTCAGCACCATAGGGGAGACCTGCTTGGGTCTCAAATTCAAGGCCTCATTGTTCCAGTTTAAAGTAACATCATGTCACAAAATCCCACCAAGTCTGTTTCATGTCCAACACAGTAGCCATCACACTGATAGCGTGTTTTGAGATAGATAAGTCCTCTCCAAAGGAACTTCAAACAGACAGACCTAACTACATATACTCTTCCTGGAAAATCCCTCTGTATGATTTCTTCATTAACTGTTAATGGTCAGTTAGCCTTTAGGAATGTTTATGTCCTTCTGGTAAACCTAATTATGAAATACACAGATTGGTTATGAATACTTTAGTGTGCTTATCTGATATATGTCCAATGAGAGTTTAACTTTTGCCAAAGAAAGGGGAAAAAAAACTTACTTTAGTTGACATATATGCAGACCTTAAAAAAGTACATTTTCTAGATAATTCAGATTACATATAGTCAGGAGGAAAATATCTGAGGATAAATATTAGTAAGGATGAGGAGAAAAAGTAGCATTTGGCATGAGCTCACTGTTTACAACAATCACATTATCTGAATAATCTTTCACTCCTAGTTCGGGTAAACTCACCTGAGGATGTGTGTATGAGCCATCTTTTCCAGGATGTCAGAGCTCCTTTGGGAGGAGGCAACGCCAGAATTTAGGAGGGACCAAAGACAAGCCTTTGAAGTGGTGGAATATATCTTCCCAAACCTACCCAAGTTAAAATAAATTCCATTACCGTCAGCTCTTTTTAGTGCATAGCTTAAATATTCTCTCCCTCATCACTTTTCTTTCATGGATTGTTAGGTAGGCTGTTCAAGCTACAGACGACCTCATGGTATTTAGTTCTAAGACTTGCCTTGGGAATGTTGAGATGAGGGAGTAATGAAGGACTTTCAAATGTCCCAAAACATTATGGAGTATATAATTGGAAGCATATGCATCTACATCACAGCCTTTGGAATAATTAGTAGTGTTATTTGTTATAAAGGCTCTGAAAACATTTCTTCTCAACGAGTCTGTAGATACTGGGTAACATGTAAAAGTCTCAGATAGACTTGTATATGAATATGCAATAGACATTGTTTTTAGAACATGAAATATTGGCTGCTCTGAGGAGTGTGTACAGTAAGGCTCACACACCAAGAAAACTGTCAACTGGTAGGATTTAGGCTTTCTGTAGGTAATGAGACAGACTGCCCAAATCAGAGGATCATGCAGGTACATGCAAAGCCAAAAAGGCCAATATGTTTGCAAATAGGGCTTCCAGTATTATGAATGCCACATGACCTCTGACAGCTGTTAGGTAGGGATAAGCAGACAGTGAGTCTGTGGATTCTGAGGAGATATTTATACTTGAGAACTTTGTTTTTGTGACTTGGAAATACAGTTTAAAAATCCTCACTTGAAGAAAGATTGTTTCCTCTGCTCAGTTTGTGATGTTAATGGCTCTAAGAGGTTTGGGGCAAGATTTATGGCTCCAGGGTGGCCCTCCCCCTTGGAACTCAGTGGTCACTCCATCTGATACTATAACTTGTATGATTGTTCATATGTATATGCAAATATCTATGTGCGAGATATAAATGTAGTTCTGTAATTGAATAGCAGCCTCATCACACATTTATATGGGGAGACTAGAATTATATGAGTAGGTGTAAGGCAAACACTATTTCACAATTTTCTGTACCATGAAACAAACCATGAGTTCCTGCCATTGGGATCCTGTTTATTGCAAGTGACATTCACCGCTGTTGGGGATAGGAGGAATGTCCAGTTCATCTCTCTTAGTGGTATTACATCTCTGTTCGTAGAGGCAGAGATTGGGAGCACAGGAAAAAGAAAAATGGGTTGGGAGGCCAAAGAGACTGGATTAAATCCTAATTCCATCAATTCACAGCTGTGACATTAAGCAACTGATTTAATCTCTCTGAGACTATAATTATAGTTCCCTATTTATAAATTAGAACAACAATGCTTTTTTTCACTAGTATATTGTTAGCATTAAACAAAAGGCTTTTTGTAAAGTTTGTACTCTAATGTTCAACAGATAGTAGGTACTCAAAAATTTTTAGCTTCCTTTACATTTTAAAAATATCCCGGTACTATGAAATTTTCCCCAGATGATATTCACATTTATATGGGCTCATGCTCACACACTATAGTAATAGGCATGCGGCCCGCCAGCACGAGTTTGACATGCTTGTTGTAGAAGAACCAAGTACTTGAGATGTTTATGTCACATTGACCCTCTCCCAGCAATGTTCTCCCCTCAGAACTCCCCCGATTCTGCCTGAGGTTCAGGTCCTCCCCGCGGACTCTAACCCTTGCTAATTCTGCTTCCCCTAAATTCCTAGGGTACACATTCATTTATCCACTAGATATGAAGCCTCCACTGTGTGCCAGGTACCCCTTTAGGAGCCGGAGACACGGTGATTAACACATAGTGCCGACCTCGTGGAGCGCAGGCAGTCCAGCTCAGACCCCCATCAGCCCTGTCGCACATGAGAAGAGCCTTGTCCCATGAGCTAATACAGCACAAGGCCAGCGCCTTGCTCAGGGCTGAACACTCAGATGCTCTTTCATCCCTGGAGGTCGATTGCCTTTTTCACAGAGGCCAGGCCTAGAGCTGATACTCAGTAAAATGATATTTTGAGTGCCGAAGGGACTTTCACACTGGCTTCAGCCCAACATGTGCATACGGTAAGTACAAATCCAGCAGAAAACTAAGAGCCTCGTTGGTGTGTGTTAGTGGAGGAGATGTGTGGAACTGCCTTATTTTGCTCCATTCAGCTTCTGTACTGAATATGCGCGTGAAATAAAACCCGAATGAAAGGTTTTCATCTGCTTCCTTTCTGTCTCTCCCCCCCCCCCGCCCTCTCTCTCTCTCTCTCTCTCTCTCTCTGTCTCTCACCGTGTCGCAGGTCAGCGTGGAGGTGCTGGTAGAGTACCCTTTTTTTGTGTTTGGACAGGGCTGGTCGTCCTGCTGTCCGGAGCGAACCAGCCAGCTCTTCGATTTGCCGTGCTGCAAGCTCTCCGTGGGGGACGTGTGCATCTCGCTGACCCTCAAGAACCTGAAGAACGGCTCCGTGAAGAAGGGCCAGCCCGTGGACCCCGCCAGCGTCCTGCTGAAGCACGCCAAGGCCGACGCCCTCGCGGGCGGCAGACGCCGGTACGCAGAGCAGGAGAACGGCATCGGTCAGGGAGGCGCCCCGATGCTCTCCGAGAACGGCGAGCTCAAGTTCCCCGACAAACTCGGGCTGCCCGCAGCGCCCTTGCTCTCCAGGATAGAACCCAGCAGGCCGGCGGCCGCGAGGAAGCGGAGGTGGTCGGCGCCCGAGACCCGCAAACTGGAGAAGTCGGAGGACGAGCCGCCCTTGACTCTGCCCAGGCCGTCGCTCATTCCTCAGGAGGTGAAGATCTGCATCGAGGGCCGGTCTAACGTGGGCAAGTAGGAGCGGCCTGGGGCAGGAGCTCGGCGCTCCCTTACCGTCTGTATCCAGATTACTGTACTGTAGGCTAAATAACACAGTATTTACATGGTATCCTCTTCCTTTAGGTTTCTGTTCTTACCTTGTCCTTAGAGTTGCAGCCGGTGTTGCGCAGGAGACGGTGCATATGCTTTTTCCACGAGTGTCTGGCCGTGGGCGAGCGGGGGGCCAGGACGGGGCGGGCGAGGCGGGCGCCTGGTGGAAAGGAATGTGGCTTTGGAGTGGCTGCCTTTTCCAGCGGCGCGGAAGCATCCGCTGGGCGCTGACTTCTGCTGGTTTCATGAGGAAGTTCGGGGAAGGGGATTGCAGGGGTGTCCGTGCGAGCAGGGCGGGGCCGGGGGCAGCAGGGGTGCCACAGCAAGCAAGCGGGGGTCTTCTCTCTGCCTCCCCCTGTCTCATGCTCTCAGCACGGGGTTGCAGCTCCAGAGACACACCCTCAGGAGGTCTCACGTACAAAAGAAATATCAGGAACCCAGCCTCAGGGCATCCTAGAGAGGATGGAAAGCTAACCCTGTAAAAGAACATTTCCCCCCTAACCCCCTCCAACATATTTTACAATAAAAGCAACTTTGAATCATATAGATATGTATTTCCCCCTATGGGGCCTGACTGCACTGATTTTTTTTTAAGAGCAACTGCCACACGTGGGATTTCGTTTCTGCTTCGCTAGTGCAGTGCCGTCTCGGGGTGTCTGGTGGGCAGGGCCTCCCTGGCTGCGTGGCTCCCCGAGGGCGCGGGGGCAGCGGGGCGGAGCGTGAGCGCCCACTCCGGTTCTGTGCAGTGTTAGGAAAACCAATCAGGTGGTCGCATTGACTTCCTCCCAAGAGGCAGGTGGAGCTGCGGCAGCTCTTCACCTTGGGTCTGCAAATCCTTTGTCTTTTAACTCTAGTACTGTTTATAGTTCATGACTATGGACGACTCGGGTGCCACTTTTTTCAGATTCCAGTGTGACGTGAGGAATTGGATTTCGAAGATGAGCATATCTGTTGCTGTCTCTAGGCACTTACAATGCTGTTCACACTTTATTACCAAGCATCTTGGTCTAGCATTCAACAAGTACTGTATCTCACTTTAAAGTCTTTGGGAAGAAAAAAAAACAACAACAAAAAACTAAGTTGCTATCTTTTTTCGACACTGTAACTGCATTTCAGCTCTGCAGAGTTTCTCACGGCAAGATATTGACAGTTTCAATGTGGTCTAAAGGGATGAATGTGAATCATGAACCAGTATGTGACAATGAATGACCACCCAGTGCAGGCTGGCGGGAAGGCACTTTCACTTTGATGTTTGAGAAAGGATTAAAGGCATATGCAGAGCTGGCAGAGAAACCGAGAGAAAAGGGATGGAAAAAAAGAATACTCATTTTTGTCCAGTGTTTTTCTTTTTACGACGAACTTTTAAAGAACCTTGCGATTTGCACATCTTGAGTTCATAATTTGTGTGATATTCCTGCAGTTTTTATCCAATAACATTGTGGGAAAGGTTTGGGGGACTGAACGAGCATAAATAAATGTAGCAGAATTTCTTTCTAACCTGCCTAAACTCTAGGCCATTTTATAGTTATGTTTCTTTCAAAATTTATTTTGGTCTTTCTGCCACATCTGTCACGAAAACCAGGTCTTTGGCAGGACAACTCTGAGAATTTTCTTCAGATTCATTGAGAGAGTTTTCCATAGAGACATTTATATATGTGAGCAAGTTTTTTTTAATTCATTATTATTGTTGTTGATGTTTTTTCAGAATTACTATTTTTTTCACCTGAAATCAAATCAAGATGTTTGGTACAAACCCAGAAGGGTATTTCAGAATTTAAACCTTTCATTCCCAGAGAGGTGAAATATTGTTTGTGGGTTTTAAGTTTGCATCTCAAAGTGCTTTAAAAAAAAGTTTTATAAGTAGGAAGAAACTTTTAATATTTGTACTTGGAAAGGCTGCAGTTAATCTGAATAAAAAATTCTGATTTTCCTTTTCTCATTGAGAAATAATACTTTTTTCCCATTTCACAAATTTAAGAAGTCCTAATGTCAACCCACATTTTGGCTATCCAGTGTTCCTTCATATTTTGTTCTCACCAGGACTAATGAGTTTATAAACCATTTTCCGGAATGTACCAAAAACATTTGAATAGACAGAGATTGGCTAGAGGCAGTCCTTGACTCTTTGAATTTCATCACCCTCCCCGCATGCTCACAGAGAGCTGGGCGGGTCCATTCTCGCAGTCATACTACTCCTTTAGTGCTGTATTTTTTAAAGCGCTTCTGTTCAGAGAACTTGCTTAATCTTCCATATATTCTGCTCAGGGCACTTGCAATTATTAGGTTTTCTTTTTCTTTTATAACCTTTGGTGGCAAGAGGAATACGGGGCTGCCACACCGACTTTGTCCTCATTGGCACCACTATTTACAGTAGCCACGCCTGTGAACTCAGACACACACCACCTTTTGGCTTACTTCGGGTATTGAACTAACTGGATCCACAACACCAACACTAAAATGGAAAAATAGACATGGTTGGAGCAATAGGAACATCATCATCATCATGCTTGTGCTTCTGTTTCAGGTATAGGAATTATAACAGGATTGGTTCCTTCTCAGCATTGTCCCATTTCACTCCCTTGCTTTTTCAGCATGTGTAATAGTTTCCATGCCAATAGAGTCGGATTAGCGTCCTCCAGTGAAAGCTCACACCCTTTTGGCTTTTTCCTTGTTTGGAGGGGAGGAGCTGGAAGGGGAGAGCCTCCCGCTGTGAGCCCTCCTGCTGCTGCTGTGGATGCTGAGTGCTGGGCGGAGCCTTCAGGAGCCCAGGTGTCTGTCGCCATGTTGCAGAAAGAGCAAGCGAAGGAGATCTAGGGGACCAGCTACAGTTCCGCTGTCACCATGAGGAATAGTGAATGTGGAGTGTGTAGAGGAAGGAGGCAGAGTCATTTCTAAGGCGCACTGTGGAGCCATAGAGCCAGCATCAACCCATTTTCCACGCCCTTTTCCGCAAATGGGCAGGCCCCTCCTCAGGTCTGTGTCCTTGAGACTGAGCTGTGCCTCTGAGCCCGCAGGATGTGAAGTGTGCATGAACTGTGAGCGTGCAGGCCAGTGGCTATGGAGGGGCCACCTGCCAGCACTGCTCACTCTCCTCTGTGGCAGCTTTCTCTTCAAATAGGAAGAACATCCAGGGGACAGGGAGCCTCCTCCTCTTGGCACACCTTGCTGAACCGAGGCTCCCAGAGCAGCCTTTGTCACCAGACCTGTGTAGCAGACCTGGCAGTGACAGGAGTAGAAATTCTCCAGTGCCCTGCAGCTTATGAGAATCAGCCTGTGCCTCTGTGCCGTGTCCACTTTGCAATATTTGCCGACACTATCTTTATTTAGTTCTTTCTTTCCTGTTTTCCACTTTTAAACTAATAACAGCAGGCCTTTTGCATTTACAATGGAACACAATCACCAAGAAATTAGCCAGGTGAAAAGAAAAAAATACAATAAGAAACCAACAAACAAGAACCTCTCTTTACAGGGATTTCTACTAGTAAATATAGAAAATGACTGTTCCTTCGAATGTTTAACTTAAGAATTATTTCGGTTTGTCTGGGCCACACTGGGGTGCAGATAAAGAGATGGGTGCCACTTACCTCAAACCTTTTGAAGTGGAAATCCAAATTGCATTTTCATTGGGACTTTCAGGATAATTTTCTATGTCATTCAATTTTTTTTTTGTTTTCCCCAACTGGCCCCGTTTGGTTTGGGATGATTTGATTTTCTTCACTGCTGTTGTCGATCCCCTTTCTGACTCTGCATTGTGACCCTGTGTTTTTTGTTGGGTGAGTGTGTCGGGTTTCCCCCGCAGGAAGTGGCAGCAGCTTCCCCCCCCCCCACTCCCCAGGAACTCTGCGGAACCTTTCACACCTCTTACTCAGGGACGGGCTGGCGTGTGTGTGGTACACTGATGCGCCCGGAGCAGCACTTTGACTGTTCTGGAGTAGGGCTGTACAACTTCAAGGAATGTTTGGATTTCCTGCACCTTGTGGATTACTCCTTAGATCCTGCATAGATCGCAATATAATGCTGCGTGTTCGCGAGGAACAGCAGCTCCTAGTAATCATAGATCCACTCTTTGCACATTGTTCGATCTTTACTGAAATATGTTGCCAAAATTTCTTTTTGTTGTTGTAGCTTTGGAATTTTTTGTTTGTTTGTTTTTCAAGGAAACAATTGACAATACCCTTTAACATCTGTGACTACTAAGGAAACCTATTTCTTTCATAGAAAAATCTCAGTGCTTTTGAAGACACTAATGCCACACTGTTTCAGATTTGGGTGAAGAAGCAGAGCTCTTAGGACAGAAGGCCAGGCTTTTTGAGCTGCGTTGGTTGTCATGACGACTGTTTCATGTACCATAAGCAGCTCAACAAACTGTGGCCTGTTCTCTCCTTACCCTTTGCACTTCCTGTTTTCTGGTCACCGTGACGATTGCAGGTGACAACAGGGCCACCCGTCTCCCTGGCTCGACCCAGCTTCTTTGGCGGATATGAAAGAAAAGGGAATTATGCTTTTTTTATCCTTTAGAGTGGAGTGGAGGCCTTTGCTTCCACTTTTGTGTTTTCAATCCAGAATTTCTGAAATGGAGAATTTAAGACATCAAGTAATAAATATACAGAGAATATACTTTTTATAAAGCACATGCATATGCTGTTGTGTTGGGTTGGTTTCCTCTTTTCCATGGACAGTGTTGTGTTTCTGTTGATAGGGAAACTCCAAACGATTTGCACACCTCTACTCTGGAGCCGAGACTTCTACAGAGATGACCTCGCTTCAAATGTTACTTACTGATGGGATCTTTTCCTGTAGCACTAGACCTTGTGGGAATTTCCTTTTTTTTTTTTTTCCCCTTCTTTTTAATGTACACCTAATCTGAGAAGCTGAAGAAAAGAAATTTTTGAGGCACTCACTTTGAGGAGTACAGGTAATGTTTTAAAAAATTGCACAAAAGAAAAATGAATGTCGAAATGATTCATTCAGTGTTTGAAAGATATGGATCTGTTGAAACAGTGAGTTTCATACCTTGTTTGTAAAAAAAAAAAAAAGAAGCATAAAGGTTGAAAGTTACATGTTTTTCTTTGTATATAGAAATTCGTTGCGTCTAAATGATCAGATTTGTATGGTTACGGCCTGGAAGAATCACTGCGTCAAAGGCTCTTCAACTATACCTATGCTTCATTTCTGTTTTCGTTACATAGAGCCCTCCTTCTAAGAGAGGGCAACTCTGTATTCTGCAGTTTAAGAATACTGCTCATTCCTATGCTGAAAATACTTCTCTGAGCTCCCTTCTTAGTTTAAACTCTTAAGCCATTGCAACTCCTTTTTCTTCAGAAATGATATTTTGACATTTTCAGCACTTCCTGTTCCAATAAACCCAAAGAATATAATCCTGAACAAGAAGTGTTTATAACAAGGGATCCTAGCTACCAATAAAACAGGACTCATCGTGAGGACACAAAAATGTTCCGCCTTCTTTCCCCCCCACACCTCATTTAAATAGGGGGGTAAAACACGAAATTCAATTCAAATGCCTCATTTCACTTCAGTTAACTTTTTCTTTATATTGAGGCCAACATAAATGTGGGACAACTCAGAAAAGTCATATTCTGTCCAAAAATCAAGCCAGCCAGCGGATACTGGACAGCTGTGGGGATATTGAGCAAACCCCACCTACAATTCTTACATGCAGAATCTCAGCTGCTCCCTTGCTGTTAAATGCAACATTTCTGGTAGCTGACATTCACAGCAGGAGGGGTCAGTGGCCTCAATTTTTCAGTTTTTCGTGTCCTCTGGACTTGCATACAAACGGTTCAGCTGTATTAAAATTAAGTGCATTTGGCCAATAGATAGTATCTATACAATAACAGTCTCTAAGCATTTCCGTCACTTTTCTTATCTGAAAGGATTCGCGTCTTCCACTGCAGATAATCGGAGACTTTGCCCAAGTTTTCTTTCCCTTTAGTTGGTTTGTTTGCTGTCTGGATGGCCGATGAGCCTGTCTCCTTTTCCATGGCCAGTCCGAAGGCCTGTGTGGGAAGCGTTGTTTACAGTCATCTTTGCTGAGATAACAGACTGTTCTCTGGAATATCAGGGCTGAGGCGACACTAGCTTAGAGCTGTTGTCTTTAAAAAGCAGGCACCAAGAAGCCAGGTGCGTAGATTTCCTCTGGTTCTCCCATGAACCACCTACTCTTCAGTTATTATCTGCCCCGGGAGTGGGGTAGATCCTTCAGTCCGTGACCATTAAACTAGACACCTGTGCGTTGGGCTCCGTGAGTACTGCCCTTTTGGCCTTTGGGGGAGGTTTCTTCATCCCCGGCCGTCACTGCTCACCTGTAAATCCAAATGAGTGTCAGCTGAAGAGAGGTTTCAGGACAGCCCTAGTCCCCGTGGTGGCCTTCAGTGAGGACAGCCTCCTAACTTCTAGCCAGTGGGGTCCCAGCCCAGAACCAACCTCTGACATCCGTCCCTATGGATGTGTTAATATCTGATCATTCAAACTTCCAACCGCAAGCCTCCCACCGGCTAAGGGAAAAGAGACGCCAGAACCGTGGGCACTATCAGACTGACATGGCCAGTACAGAGGAAAACTAGGGAAGGAGTGGTGATTTGCACCTTATCGAAAAGAAAACATTACGTGCATACATAGTTAAGAGCTTTTATTGTGACAGGAGAACTTTTTTCCATATGCGTGCATACTCTCTGTAATTCCAGTGTAAAATATTGTACTTGCACTAGCTTTTTTAAAACAAATATTAAAAAAATGGAAGAATTCATATTCTATTTTCTAATCGTGGTGTGTCTATTTGTAGGATACACTCGAGTCTGTTTATTGAATTTTATGGTCCCTTTCTTTGATGGTGCTTGCAGGTTTTCTAGGTAGAAATTATTTCATTATTATAATAAAACAATGTTTGATTCAAAATTTGAACAAAATTGTTTTAAATAAATTGTCTGTATACCAGTACAAGTTTATTGTTTCAGTATACTCGTACTAATAAAAATAACAGTGCCAATTGCAAATGTGTCCTTGCCTTGTGTCAGGTCCTAGAGGAACGTTGAGGCCGAGGCAACTGGGAATTCCTACTTCCTTACCCACGGTCGTCACCCCGTGGGTTTGGGGGGCGGTGACATGGGCATTGCCTGTCCTAAGGGTGTGGGGAGCAGAGGTCGTGATGAGTTTCTGAGACAGAAGGCACACTTCCGCATCTGATGCTGTGCCTGCCTCCGTTCCTGTTTATGGCTCCTATCTGAAGCCCACTGTTTACAAGAGATAATTGTTTCTAAACAGCATTCGGCAGCTTGGTGCACTCACGTAGCATCATGGCTACATTCTGTACAGTTTTGCTGTAAACTGGTTCGTGATCTGAAAGCAGAGTTCACTGTAGTTAAAATGTTTCCTGTAGCTATGCCTGTTAGAAACGCAACAAGCAGGGGGTAGGGGGGTCACCCGGCACGTGGAGGGACCTGTTTGTCTCAAGCAGTTGCCCCGGGAAGGTGGGTCCTTGAGGACCGGTGACTTTCAGTGACCTTTGCCAGCTGCTTGTGTGACTACGACCTCCCAGCTGTCAGGCCCTGCAGAGGTGGAGAACTCGGTGTCCTTAGTCCAGGGAGGGGAGGGTAACTCTGTCCTATCTTCCTGGTTAGGTGTTTGGGGACATCTCCCCAGGACTCTCCTCTCAGGACTTAGGTGAGGCCCTGATGCGTTGTGCATGTCAGTGTGTGACAGAAGGTGCACTGAGCCAGCAGTGAGGAGGTGAGCCTCGCAGCCCAACAGAAGCCTGCCGTGTCCCCTCCTCCTCCAGAGCAGTTTGGGTGGCCATGCCATGTGCTGGGGCACGTGTGGGGTAGCAGTCTGAACCGCTGCCTGCCCTGTTTTAATGTTAGATGCTAATGGCTCTGACAAGTTTGGGGACCAATGGTTGTGAGTCTTACCTGGACTGATCACACCGATTAGGAAAAGCCTTTGCCTCCCGGCTGCAGTGGGGAGGCCTGGACACCATTAAGCACACAGCGGGACTCCGAGGCAGACAGGAGGCACCCAGTTCCCTGGCTCCTTCCCTCCTCACCCACCACTGCTGCATGGAGGCCTGCGCTCAGGCATCAGGGCTGCTTCCATCTGTGTTCCTCCACATGCCTGGTCTGTGGGCTGCTCCCCTGTGGGCTCCCCTCCCCACCACTCCTGTTGGAGGCAGAGATGAACTGGCTACTGAGTGGATGCCTTAGAAGTGCTGCTTAATGTGCAGCCTCTGCTTCCAGATGATCCAGCTGAGTGTGGCTTTTCCTATAACTCAGTTTTCACATCCCTAAACACCTGAGCGAGGGACCGACCTTCGGTTGGTTGGTGCAATGAAAGAGCTAGTCTGCATGCAGTCTGCACGAGACAGACAGCACCAGCAGACATCCCAGCAGAGGGCTGCCCACGGGAGCCATCAGGTGATGGTGCCCCCGCCCTGGGCACTCTGAGGGGAGCCCAGGAGAAGCTCAGTCCGGGAGGGGACACTGGTAACAGTTCCTTCCCACTGACTACTACTGGGATATCTTAAGCGGATCCCCTCAGGTCCTCCTTTGTTTCACCTCTCTCCCTTGCCTCAGCACCAGTTGCTGTCATTGGGGTGAACCTCTGGTAGTTACTGAAAATACTTTACTCCCTTGTGCCACAGTCCCACTGGGCGCTCGCACCTGCTTCTGGCACCAGCACCAATCGCTCTGCGCAGTCATGGGGTGTGAGCAGGGCCATCAGTGCATGGCAGCAGCGGTGGCGGGAGAGGGGCTGCTGGCAGACAGGGGACCAGGAGCCACGACAGTAGGGGCTGGGCAGGGGTGTGGAGGATGGGCCGAGACCCGGCCCTGTGCCCACTGCAGCCTCACAGCCCAAAGTTCCTTTCAAGGTGCACAAATTCGTGCACTGGGCCCCTAGTTTTGCATAAAGAAACAAAAAGGAGTGTCAAACACGTCTTCCACAGAACAACCTGGGGCTCACCCCTCCTGCCCAGCAGACAGAAAAGGTGGGGTGCCTCCAGCACAGCCCCACATCTTGCTCTGACTACATGCCCTTGACCCCCACATCTCCAAGGTGCAGCCATTCACATTCCCACCAGTACAAGCATCATTCTCCATGGGTGTGGGGGGGAGGTATTCCCGTGGAGTGAAAGTTGCTGGTCTTCGACATACTCTTGTAAGACTGCAAACGCAACTCTTGAGTGTGTGGGACTTGGTTGTTGCCCTCCCACAGTGGACCCTCACTCCCTCCTTACTCTAGGGCCATCGCTGACTTTTCAGGGAAAAGTTTACTCCTGTGTCTGCTTCTTTAGAAGTAACAGCCTGGTCTGCGTACACCCTCCAGTCCTATCCCCCAAGTAATGCTTCAGAAAGCGGCCAGCCGTCACCACGTTCACCATCGACGCAGTGCCACAGCTGCCGGCTGCAGGGCGCCTGCCAGGCCCGGGTCCTCTCTCCAGGAAAGCACTGATGTTTCCGGTGAGTTGGCTGTTATCCAGGAACACTGGCAGTCCTTCCTTCAAGGCATAATCACCACGGGGTGATGGTTCTGGTTCTAACCCATATTTTAAACCAATGCTTTCAGGAAGCCGCTGGAAGTCAAGGTTTTTGCTGTTTTTTGTTTGTTTTTTTAATGGGACTCTTACCTGCTATCTTTTGGAGGGATAACCTTTCACTAAAATATGGTGCGTAATTTCAAAGTAACATATAATCTCTTTAAGAGAGAGGCCAGCCAGGTAAGTTGGGACGCAGAAAGGGGAAGAGATGGAGGACACAAAGCTAAGTGAAAAACTGGGACAGGGACAGGGACAGCTTCCCAGAAGGCACACCAACTGGCAGGGGCAGATGACCTGCTCCCAAGAGACTCAGCTAACAAAGGGGTGAAACACATCACCACCCACTGAGCGTATCTGTAGAAACCAATTCCTCCTCATGCGCCCTTCTGTGCTCCGGTTCTTCTCCAGAAAACGGAAGGAAGCTAGAGGGGGGTGACCTGGTTACCCTGACCACCCCCCCCCCCCCCCCCCCCCCCCCCACAGGTGCCTGGACGTAGAGCCACGAGCGAGCATGTCTGGGAAGGAGGTGGAAAACCCCCAGGTCCCCCTACAACTTGGTTCCTGAAAAGGCAAACTCCAGGACTCAGTAAGTCTTAAGGTAATAGCATTATATTAAAGTGAAACCATTTTCTTTTTAAAAAAGAAAGAAAAAGGTACGAGTGTTAGTTTGAACAATGAGGTTATGAGTTCCGGGCAGCTGGGCTCTGACCGCTGACCCTATCAGTGCTCGGCTTCCTGCCCACCACGGGCACCAGGGGACCCCAGCGCCTCCGGGCGGCAGGAGGGGAGGCAGCGTCCCGTTCAGGAGCAGCCCGAGGCTCGGACGGACAGACGGACGGGGATGTGAATGCAGCGTGTGGAAGCTTCCGCGAGCAGAGCAGCCGGCACCTGCCCCAGGTCAGCCGAACACCGTGTTGTGCTGCTGGGTCACCCGGATGAACGTCGTCCTCTTGCTGAGCTCTTTGAGCTTGGCGGCCCCCACGTAGGTGCAGGTAGACCTCAGTCCCCCCAGAATATCCAGGATCGTGTTTTCTACGTCTCCTCGGTAAGGCACTTCCACGGTCTTGCCCTCCGACGCTCTGGGAGAAAAGGGAAGTGCTGCTTTAACCCCGCTCTTCTTCCTTAGGCACCAGCTCTTCCCAGCGCCAGACCCTGAAGCAGCCGCAAGGCCTTCGGGTCGCCACATGCCTGTGACCCCAGGCCCACCTGCCTCACACACCAGGCAGGCCCCGCCCGCACTCAGATGGACAGGTCCTCCCACGGAAACGCCTGGCCTCCTGCCCGCTGCTCAGAGCACCAGGGAAAGGAGTCTGTGAGCAACACTGAGGCTGCAGCCCCAGACCTGCCCAACAGCATTCCTCTCAGCAGCGGGCCTCCCCTCCACCCCACAGAAACTCACTTCACCCTTCTCCCTACCTGCATCTCTCACCTGTCTCTAGCCGGCCCTGGGCCCAAGGGCAGGAGAGCAGACACGGGGCATTACCTCCAGGCCAACCCCTGCCCCTGCCCCCTCTGCTCGCCCACAGTGATCAACAGGAGAAGAAGCCTGGAGCTTCACCCTCCTGCATCCCAGGTCGGACTCTGAGTGTCTCCAAAGGAGTCAACCAGGAGGAGGGAGAGGAGGAGGCTGCCCATGAAACAAACACTCCCAACCCGCCAGGTTATGTCGGCCCCTCCACCAGCAAGATGCAGCGGCTCTCCTCCAACGGCCTGCCTTTCCCGGGGGCCGGGCGCTATGTCGGGCACATTCCCCCGGCTCACGCCTGCACTCACGCAAGTCATACACCTGTCGTGCTGGGGTGGGGTAAGGTCCTGGCAAGGTGGAACCAGCGCAAGAACTCGGGACTTTTTTTAACATGGAGACATGAGGGCATTGGTTAGCATCTTTCCTGTTTTCAGAGGCGCATTCAGAAACTCCGGTCTGGTACACAGTTCAAGCCCTGAGCAGTATCTGTTCACGCTGAGTCAGCCACTCCCCACAAAGCCTCCAAGTAACGCTGACTCCACACATCAGGTCCCCTTCCTGCCGAATGGGGACACGGTCCAGACCTGCTTTTGGAGACACAGTGCAAAAAGGAGATCCCAAATCTATGCAAAATTCTAGCCCCCACCTAAGGGCCAGACAATCTGGATATTTTAACAATTAACCAAATTGTTACTGGAACTTTCTCTAGATGGTCTCTCTTCATTGGTGACAATACTACCTCTTGATTAGAAACTTACTGTCTAGAATTTCAAAAGGGAGTAACTCTTGTACACTGAACTCTACACATGCAAGACCACCCTTGGGTGAAGTCTATGTACACCATCCACTAGACCAAGGGCTGGCCAGGCGGCTGGCTCAGGGCACTGAGACGATGAAGCAGCAGACTCATGTCACTGCTCTCTTCGACCAGAGACCAGCGTCTGTGCAGCATCTGCGATGCCTGCCTTTCATTTTCTGAGGCCTGGTCCTTCCAGGAGCTTCCTGGAAATCACCCAGATTCTCATCCCGGTTCTCTGCTAACTGGTGACAGCACTTTGTGCAAGTCATTTACTGCTGATGCTCAAGTCTCATCTGTAGAACAATGGCACTTGGATCTGTCTCCCAAGGATGGACAGCATGTGAATTACATAACTGGTTAATGACAGAAGGAACTAGCACAGCATAAATATTGGGTCTTCATTAACTATAGTGTCAAACAGGAGAACCACTCTCATGGGGAGATGGTGGTGATGAGGCTGCAAATGCCCAGGAAAAGAGAAGGAAGGAGGGAGGGAGGAACAGGAAGGGAGGAGGGAGGGAGGAATAGGAAGGAAGGAGGGAGGGAGGAATAGGAAGGAAGGAGGGAGGGAGGAATAGGAAGGAAGGAGGGAGGGAGGAACAGGAAGGAAGGTGGAGAACAGATACAGCCTGCGGTGCTCAGGCTGCCTTTGGATCAAAGTCCTGATTCCTTCAGTGCATCTCTTCCTTGTCTAAGATTTGAAACCGATTTCAGATACGAGTCTTGCTGTCCTGAGTATTTCATCTCCTGTTGTGTCTGGGCCCTGCCAAAATGACAGGAGATGGTTTTTCTTTTGGCCCCTTGGCTTCTGTCTGTGCTGGGGCCTCGTCGGGCCTTCTCTGTCTGCTCTTCTTAGGACTGGAAACAGATGCAACAGCCAGAGGGCAAGCAATGTCCTCCAGGCAAAGCAGAGGGCTGCTGCCCCCCTTGGCTCCCCTTACACCCCAGTGCCCAGGAGGCCCTGTCCCACCTGGGATGTGACAATGGCTGCTGGGAAAGCGGGGAGCTTGGCCAAGGTCTGGGTTAGCAGTGAGCAGCAGTCCCCCCTCCTCCATCAGTCACCACATGGGATGACTGCCTCAGGCTGCAGGGGAAGGAGTGCGCCCTTGTTCTGACCACTGGAGAAGGCCAGGTGAAGGTATAAATGTAGTCAGTCCCCTACTCCTCTTTCCCACCCTGCTCTCCCCATACTATAATGTTCTATTTATTGAGGTTCCCCCAAAAGAGAAAGATGGCAAGAGTGAGGACTGAAGTCCCCGGTTCCCTATTGAAGAAAGAGCTTGAGAGATGGTGCCCCACACTGCCCCCTGTCTGCCACATGCCCACTGCAAATCTCTGGGAGTTCTGATGTTTTATGTCTGGATTGGTTTGAACCTTATATGATGCATCTGAATCCCGTGTCCTTACAATAAGCGCTGAGGTGTGGCAGGAATAGTAGAACACGGAAGTGTCGGCCACAGAGGTTTGGGTTCCCTCCCAGTGCTGAGGCTTCCTGGGGAAAGGCAATCAGCCTCCCACAGAGGACTTCCTCCTGAGGACACAGGACCTCCGCCCTGCCCCGTCAGTGTGCCCCGGCATCAGCACCAACCCCAATAAGGGCAAGGCAGCCTCTCTGGAGCAAAGCAAGGTCATCGATACACTGTCATATAAACACACATGCAGACAATAAAATGGAAGTGATTTTAACCAGCGCCGCCCCAATCAATCTAATTTAAAGGTAAAACAATAACATAGATGGAAGTGAAATAAAGGTCAGGTTATCTTTTAGGATCATGGATTTAAAAAAAAAAGAAAGAAAAGCAGACATGAGCATCCCTTCTCCAGTGACAGCAATGACATGGCTAAATGCTGCCTGTTTCAGCTGTCAGAGCCTAGAGGGCCCCTGTGAGCCGCTGTAGGAGAAACACAGCTTTCTTCACGAAAGCCGGCCTCCACGTGACGGTCCAGAACCACACCTGTTTCATACGCCATGGAAACCCTTCTTCAACCCAGTGCTCACAGCCTGAACTCATACTGGGCCAGAGGTCAGAGGTCACTGGGAGAGGTCAGCAGAGGCTCTGCCAGGAGGAGGAGGCGGTAACCTCCTGGCCCCCTCTGGAAGTCTGGAGTGTCACCGAGGGGACTGGCTGAGCAGAAGCCCTCCCGACTCACACCCCAGCCCATGTCCAGCCCATCCCCAAACAGCTCTGCTCTCACTGCCTTTTGAGGGTCCCCGACACCGCATACCAGCTGAGTGAGAAACATGGCTACTTACAAAGAGCAAGACAGGGTTCCTAGCCCCTGCCCGTGGTGCTTTGCTATAAAGAGAAGCAACATTCTCCGAGACCTACTCCCACCCGTTTCTGAAAGGAGCAGGAGAAATGGGAGTCCTCACCGGCGAGAAGCCTTACCTGTACTCGGCCACTCCTCCTGCGTGCTTCTTCATCGCCGTCTCGGAGCTCATCCCGTAGAAGAGCTTGAGCTTCTGCCCGTCCCTCTCGATCACCTCTCCAGCGCACTCGGTGTGGCCTGAGAACATGCCTCCGAGCATGACGAAGTCTGCTCCGGCTCCTGCACGCCGGACATGGGACAGGAGGAAGCAGCAACAGAAAGAGCTCAGAGAAAGCGGGCTCTGGAAAGACCCAACCGCTACCCCAACTCACCCCCTGCCATCGATAGCTATCGTTCAGAGCAGTGGTTCTCAACCTTGCCTTCACATTAGGATCACCTGGGAATCTTTTTTAAAACCTGATTTCTAGGCCTCATCCTCCTGAAATTCTGTTTCTTTGTTAACTAATGTTGTGGCCCCACCCCATAACAAAGAAACAGAATTTCCGGAGGATGAGGCCCAGAAATCAGGATTTTAAAAAGATTCCCAGGTGATCCTAATGTGCAGCCAAGGCTGACAACCACTGGTCCAGAGAGAAGCCCGCCTTTCCCTTCCTGACAGACTTAGCAAGGGCCAGTCCTCAGTCGTCAACAATGAGCCCTTCCCCAAGGTTGAACTCAGAACCAGTGAAATGTTAGCAATCGAGCAGCAGTTCAGGCTCCCACTGTCATCTCCTACTAATGCAGGAACGGATCTACACGGTCCCCCAGGCGTCTGGTCTACCTTCAGCTCTCAGCACGCTCACACTGTGTAGATTGTGAGACTTCAGAGCAGACTGAACCTCCTATACTGGACTGACATGAAGGAGCGAAGCCTGCACATATGTATGTATGCATGTACACGGAGTGGCCAGATTATCATGACCATCTGACGTGTGTAGGCAAATTAGCCATACACTGCATCCTATGGGATATGGAAGCCGAAGGCCTGTTCGAACACCTTTGCTGTCTGCAGTTACCAAGATAAAACGTCTCCAATTTGCACAGGAACACAAGGATTGGACAGTCAAGTATTGGAAAAAAGTCACGTGGTCCGATGAATCACGTTTCCAGTTGCATCATGCAGATGGCAGAGTGAGAATTTGGCAGAAACAGCATGAAAGCATGCACCTCCCATGCATGAGTACAACCCTTCAAGCTGGTGGGGACAGTGTTATGGTTTGGGGCATGTTTTCCTGGCATGATTTGGGCCCTTGAATTCATGTGGAACAATGTCTGAATAGCACAACATACCTAAGTATCCTTGCTGATCAAGTTCATCCTAGCATGTTGATGGCGTATCCCAGTGGAGATGGCTTCTTCCAACAAGACAATGCGCCATGCCACGGTGCTCGTATTGTGCAGAAGTGGTTTCAAGAACATGAGGGAGACTTTACCTTGCTTAGGTGGCCCCCACAATCACCAGATCTCAATGCAATTGAGCATTTGTGGGACGAAGTTAAAAGAGCCATCAGGCAGCTGGTTCCACAACCATCAAATCTCACAGAACTGGACAGTGCTATTCATCAGGCTTGGTGTCAGATTCCTCGCATCACCTTTCAACATCTCGTGGAGTCAGTGCCAAGAAGAATTGCCACAGTATTGAAGGCAAAAGGTGGCTCAACGAAGTACTGATGGGGTGGTCATAAGAATCTGGCCACTCAGTGTGTGTGTGTGTGTGTGTGTGTGTGTGTCCCACATTCAAAGGCTGTTAAATCACATTGTTTACCCAGATCTTCAGAAAAAAATAACTTCTGTCGTGGTAAACAACCTGCTTCCCTATTGATAATGGTCTGGCCCTCTAGCAACTTCAGCGAGAAATTATAGCTAATTTGCCTACAAATGCCAGGTGGTCATAATAATCTGGCCACTCAGTGTATATGCATCGTGTAAAACTCTACCTCACACCTCTGTTTGATGTTTGCCTTCTAGAACAAATAATATCCCATATTAATCACCAAATGGCATGAAATTTCCAGGCTAGGTGCAGAGGACACAGGGGTATGGAAGCTGCCTTTGAAGGCTACATTGGAACAGGGCCAGGAGGAGCTGGAACAGCATGACTGGCCACTGCCGTTCCCCTGGGTCTGTCCGTGCATGGCACGTGGGAGAAGCAAATGCCTAGTTGTCAAGGAAGTAAAGGGTGTATATGAAGAAACAGAAACAGTCCCCACCCACACCCTGTCCATGGGTAACTGTGCAGACAGGGTCTCCACCGACTGCCACAACCTGCAACAAACCCTGCAGCCCTCCCCAGGAAGTACTAGCGAGGATGCACATCCAGAACACGAGGACACCAGGACACAGAGGTACTAAGTCATTAGGATGAAGGACAAGGAGGAGCAAGCATAGGAACCCCTGAAAAGTGGCCGTGACCTCTTCCATCTGGTTGTTTACTAGTAAATAGTTATAAGAGGACAGTGGGGGAATGGGGAGGGGGCAGCCTAATAGTCCCTTCTGCACAGCATCACTGACAGGCAGGCTGTGCCTACAAGCCCTTTGGCCCGGCACCACAGGGCCTTCCCATCTGCAACCAGCTTGGAGGCCATTCCTTGCGGGGTCCCTAACACAGATGCTGGCTTCATGGCCCCTGCGCCATGATTATAAGGTGACTAAGAAAGCCGGTGTCCGCCAGGCCCCCTATGACCACAGCCCCGGGAGCAGATGGAAACACAAGAGCACAGACACAGGTCCCCAATGATGCTCTGAAGTGGCTAATTAACCTTGTTTCTGACCCCTCTCACAGTCTTTCCCACCAGCAGGTTCCCTGATTCAGTCTCTCTTCTCATGTGCCCCCAGCTCCCCTTGCACTTTCTGGAAGGGAAGTGGACAAGGAAAGATGCCAGGAACCTCGCCCAGACCTGCTATCTAGGAGGCTCCTTCGGGACCAGGCACTTTAAAGTGTACTGGGCTCCCACTCTGAGCAGAGACATATGTGCACCATTAGCAGAAGCCCAAGATGGAACACACACCAGCACTGAGAAGCTGCTGCTCAAAAACCAACAGTACAAATGCCCTTGGCCGGTGGTCCTTCCATCGCGGTGGCTGAGCTCCCTGCTCTGCCCTGACTTTGTCATCTGCCTCTTGGAGCCTTGTCCCTGGGACATTCTCCAGAGCTGCTACCAACCCAGCTACTGAGAACACTGCCCCATACTTCCTTTTGTCATGATCGGTGTTTAAAAACAGAACAAGAGCCAGTGTCCAAGCCTAGGCCATTCTAGGGGGTGAACTCTAACCAGTGACAGAGAGGCACATGGGTGAGGGGAAGAGCCGCAGGCATCCCTCACGTCAGAAAGTCTCCCTTCAGCAAGAAAGAACAAATAAATCAGCCCCGCAAATGTGATTGTGAGGTCGGGAAAGGAGGGTGGAGCTGCGGGAGTTTGGTTTCTGCCTCCTGTCAGTCAATACACAGGGCGCCCACTTCACACGTTGGAGGACCCAGCTGTGCAGGCAGTTCTGACTTCTGAACAAGGAAGTTTGCAGGGGTTAAGCAGTGGGCACAGCATGCTGAGGCGCTTTCCTGAGAACAACCCGCCAGCTCACAGCTGGACACTGCTGCCCCCTAGTGGGGAACGGGCTCCTCAGCCTCCTGCTTCTAAGAAGCCAGCCCCCTATGTGGTTTCCTCAGAGATCCCGAAGTTGCTATGTATTTGGACCTGGTACTGTCCTTTCTCAAGGGCCCGAGCCTCCCCAGCTGTGATTTTTCAGCCATGACTTGGCCCGCCCCTAGCGTGCAGGATGCCATCCCCAAATCTATCCCTGGGTGCTCAGCTGGCTCTGCCACCAGCCAGAATGAAACTGATGCCAGGATTTGGGCCAGTGGGGCCTGAAATCCAGGGAGAGGACACTCAGGACTGGCCCAGAACATCCCTGCAGGTCCCACCTCCTCCTTCCAGATCCCACCCCGTTCCAGGTTCCCACCCCACAGCCAGCTCACAGCTGCGGAGCGCTCCCTCCAACCCTCCATTCTCCTCACCAAAGGCTTTGGCGACATCTCCTGGACATGTGCAGCCTCCATCCTTCAAAGAGGAGAGAACAAGGATGTCAGTGGGAGCTCACCAGGCCCTCCCTCTCCCTTGCAGTGACAGGCAGTTGACACCCACACACAACCCCCAACCAAGTACACAGCCCTCAGAGCCAAAGGCCAACACTCCCCTCAACAGGCACCTTCCACCCCAGCCCTGCCCTCTGCCTGGGAAGCTGCTGAGCACCAGAGGGGCTCCTACTTCCTCCTCCTCCAGCCCCTTACACAGCACGCCTGGCCATCTGCCCTCCAAGTTCACTCTCATTCAGTAGTCACCTCTCCCCGCCTGCCTGGTGTGAGGCGAGATTTATTTAGTACAAGGGCTGAATTATTTTAAGAGCCAGAAAGGACACTGAGTTCGTTCCTTCATATTTGCAGTCATTCCGTGTTTCTAATTCCCCTTTATGTAATGTGCCCGTTACCTTAGTCAGACATGCATTCCTGACACCCTCTCCACCCAGGACAGTCTGTTATCCTGGGCTGCCCAGTGAGATTATGTTTAAATACCAGCAACCCAGTCCCCGGTTCCCTGGTTCCCACTGTGCTTCCTCACATACACAAAGGGCGCAGTGAGACCAGGCTCCCTGCTATGCGCAGTGTGGCTGTGTGGGGTCCAAGCAGGTGAAGGGTGCGAGGGGGTCTGAAGCAGCAGCCAGACCCACAGGGAGAGGCCAGGAGGGGCTGGCGCTCAGGGCAGCGAGATGTGACAGAGCCCAAACCCAATGCAGGTCTTGGAGAAACAGCAGGTCTCAGAGGGAAACGCCTGTTGCCCGAAGGTGGGACCCGCCCTTGGAGCCGCAAAGAGCACTGGGAATAAGACAGAACACAGGCCACCAGGCCGCCTTGCTTTGCAATTGGCAGGAAGGTGGTTGCGTCGCTGGAGTTTTTCTTTCAAAGGTACAATCTGCATGCCCTTCAGGTGTTCTGCCGATTATTTTTAAAGTGCTTTACCTCTTTATCTAAATCAGTACAACACAGTAGGGTTTCAAACCTATACCCTCCACCGATGATATAAACTCATGCTTCTGTTAAAATAGGCCCCTAACAGCCCCGGCTGGTGTTGCTAAACGGTTAGAGCAAGGGCCTGCATATGGAAGGGTCACAGGTTCCACTCTGGGTCAAGGGCATGTGCTGGGTTTTGTGTTTGGGGAACATGCCGGAGGCAACCAGTCAATTTGTCTCTTTCACATTTGATGTTTCCTTTCTCTCCATCCACTCTCTCTGAAAAAGTAATGGAAAAAAATATCCTCTGGTGAGGATTAACAACAACAAATAGTCACTAACAATATTACAATATTTGACTTTAAACACACACACCACACACACACCTTATGCCTTTTGCTCACTTGCTTGTGAGCAGCCTGTGACTGCTGGGGTGTGTCATGTGGGCCCTGAAATTCCACATCACTGTGGTCAGTGATGAGGCCTCAGAGGACCTGAGCTGTCAGGACCCTGAGAACATGAGCTCTGCTCCCAGGATGGACCGGATGTGCAGCGAACAGGACTTGTGATGTGCTGGGGAGAGAAGTCACACTCCCAGCATCCTCTGCTCGCTCTGTCTGGGTGCCCACCATGAAATAAACACTGCAGAGCAACATGCTGATGGCACGTCACCCGGTGTACCCCAACATCACATCATGCCTCAGGGCATGGGGGTCGTTCCCTGCTACCATTTACAGGGATTCCCAAACTTGTTCAAGAAATGATTTCATGTTCTCAGGAGGCAGAGCAGTAGGGACAACCCACTGCGATCTGAGGAAGACGTTGATTTTCATAGGAAAACATTCATAGCTGCTGGAAGCTTGTTTCAAAGACAGTGTGTGTGCAGGGCTTGCTCCAGCAGCACGTATACTAAAAGAGTGTGCAGATACTCAGAGGGTTGCTTGTTTTGTGTTTCAAGAGTGTTAACATTATATATTAGTAGGAAAGGCATCACATCACATGGGTGGGGTTCAATCTTACCTCTTCTTAAAAAACAAAACAAAAAACTGACTTGCTTGTCCCTAAAATAAGGGGTAGTAAAAGCAAGCATGGTGTAGGCAGAAGAAATCTGAATCAAACACCTACTATAAGCCAGGAACTGTTCCAAACTTCCTTTGTCTATTCAATCACCACAAGAATCTGAAGTTGGTATTTTGTAGGATGGGGGGAGGGGATAAGGGAGGCTCAGGAAGGTTGAGTAACTTGCCCCAGGTCACACAGCTATAATAATAGAAGAACAAGACTAGAACAGTGGTTAAGAGAAAATTCTAAAAATGTCTAGAAACGTACCTATCAAAACGATAGCTGTGTTTATCCTAAGACGATGGTAGTCCTAGTCACATTTATTTCCTTTATTTGCATTTTCTAACTTTTCCTAAGCTAAACCTACTTTTGTTGGGGAATTTTTCGAACCTAAAAAAATAATTTGAAAGAATTTGTGTAGGTATTTATAAATAAAGGTCTAGCTGTTCCTAAAATATTACATTAAATCAATAAAATTGTAGGAAATTTGCTGATCAACCTTTACTTCTTGGCCAAGAGTCAATGAGGGGATGAGGACACTGCCTGGGTCTAGGGAAGGAGAAGGTTGGGGCTGCTTTGAACCAACCGACCCTCTGTCATGCACAGACCCTCACAACCTCCGAAATGAGCATGAACTCGAGTAAAGAAGAGACAATACCAATCCCAGTCAGCCTAGTCACAGGACTCTTTTAGGCCCTATGAAGCACTACACAGTCCCAGCCACTTGGGTCGTTGGTGCAAACCTCTCCCCTTCCAATGGTTCAGTGGGTGCTGATTCTTGACTCTGTGATTGAGGACTCTGAGGGGTAAGGACTTGGTATCTAATCTAATAAAAGAGTAATATGCAAATTAACCCTCACTCCATTACACCCACAAGTCACACCCACAAGCCACATCCACAAGGTAATCAAATTAACTCAACTAAGATGGCAGTGGCCACAGAGCTGGAGTTGCCCCAGACAATGGAGGAAGCCAGGGCCCTGTGGGCCCTGAGCTCTACTCAAGGCTACAAAGTTTCAATTATAGAAGATAAACCCCAGATACTTGCTGGGCTGGGACCTTGAGCAGGGGCGGGGGAGGTAGCGGGGGAAGCAGTAGGGGACCAGAGCAACAGAGTTTCAATTATAGAAGTTAAATAAATCCCAGATACCTGTTTCCAACCAGGCACCCAAGTAGGGACCTGAACCCTGAAGGGGCTGTGAGCAGCCTGAAACGGCCCTCTGCCCCTTACCCAGGCTGGCCAGGTATCCCGTGGGGACCCAAACCCTGAAGGGTCTATGGGCAGCCTGAAACGGCCATCAGCCCCTCACCCAGGCTGGCCAGGCACGCCAGCATGTGGACATCTCCCTAGGGGTCCCAGACTGTGAGAGGGCACAGGCTGGGCTGAGGGACCACCCCACCGACCCGAGTGCACAAATTTTTGTGCACTGGGCCTCTAGTCTATAATAATAAAAGTGTCAAATGCTACTTAGACTGGATAGCCGAATGACCTTCCAGACGTCCTTCCAGATGACCTTCCAGATGAAGCTGGGGCTTTGAGGGCTGAGGCAAGCTGCCGCGGCTAAAATGGCCGAGCCCTATACACAAATTTCATGCATCGGGCCTCTAGTAGAAGAGATGACGCTGAAGTCTCTGGAAGCAATGTGGTGGGAACATGAGCAGGCCTGAGATCCTGCGGAACCTGCATTCTTTGTGACTTCAGCAAGCCCTTCACCCTCTTTGAGTCTCCTCATTTTTAGTAAGAGAGGTCAGGGGAGAAAGTGGAACCCTGGAGATGAGCAGACTTTGGTCTGAGTGCTGACTCTGCTGACCACCAGAAGTGTGATGCTGAACAAGTTATTTAAGGACTCCAAGCCTCAGTCTCCGCCCTGGGACGATTACTAGTTGTGTGTCACCTTGACTGGTTAAACATTAACCTGCATGTTTCTGTGGGGTGTTTGTGGATAAGAGTCACATGTGAATAAGTAGACTGAGTAAAGCCGATTGCCCTCTCTAATTGGGGGGCTGGGTGGGGGAAGGAAGGGGACATCTAATCAGTTGAAGGCTTAAATGGCACAAAAAGGTTAACCCTTCCCAATTAGGAACTTTTCCTAATTGACTGCCTTTGAATTGGGAAATGAGCTTTTTCCTCCTTCTGGTTCCAACTAAAATATTGGTTCTTCCTGGTTCTCAGGCCTGCAGACTCAGACTGAACTCCACCATCAGCTTTCTCTAGCTTGCCAAGTCATCCTGCAGATCTTGGCACTTGTCACCCTCCATAAGCACATGAACCAGTTCCTCCCAATAAATCTCTCCCTCTCTCTCTCTCTCTCTCTCTCTCTCTCTCTCTCTCTAACACACACACACACACACACACACACACACTCTCACACTACTGGATGTTTCTCTAGAAAACCCTAACACACACATCAAAAGATAACAGTTACCCACAGTTGTTGCAAGGATTAAAGATTATATGAATGCTATGCCTGGCAGATAGTAGATGCTCAATAAATGATAGCTGTTACTTCCTCCAAAGTTGTTTCCACCATTAAAACCCTCTACTTTGTGTGATGTCTTTAGCAGATGACAAGACAAAATTAACTGGTCACAACTTCACCTACATGGGGGCGGGGGAGGAGGGGCGGTCCCTGAATTTTTTAGCTCTCTGCCTCTCAGAGCCCACATGGGCCACAATAAATAGAAACCTGATTCAAGTCCAGCCGCTTGGGTGTAAGCATCTGCTGAACAGACTATGCTATGACTTCCTTCTGAACGTTCCTGGCATGGATGTGCTAACTCAGCAACTAAGGGGGGAAATGAGATAGCTGGAAGGCAACTGGACAGAGTGGCAGGATCCAAAAAATGTCTGATGGGTTTCCAGTGGGGTTAGGACTGCCAGCAAGTGGGAGGAAACTACTTGTGAAACTCCATTAGTCAAAGGGACGGTGGGTAAAATGGCGGCTCTGAAGCCTAAGACACTCAGCTGGGCAGAAGGAATGAGCTGAAGTCGAGAGTGCAGACCCCACATAAGTCTGTGAACTTCATTTGATCAAACTGAACTTCTAACCCCATCTAGGAAACCTCTCATGTTAATGCAGCGGTTCTCAACCTGTGGGTCATGACCCCTTTGGCAGTCAAACGACAGGGGTCGCCTAAGACTATCCTGCATATCAGATATTTACATTACGATTCATAACAGTAGCAACATTACAGTTATGAAGTAGCAACGAAAATGATTTTATGGTTGGGTCACAACTGTATTTTAAGGGCCAGAAGGTTGAGAACCACTACGTTAACGGACAGTTATGAACCTCAGAGCACCAGGCCACACCGCCCCTAGCCGACAAGTCCACGTGTTCCCTGGCGCTAGCATATGAGACCTGCCTCTGGAACAGTGACCCGCAGATGCCAAGCGGCGTTTCTCAGTCTTGACAGCACATCAGGATCACCTGGAGAGCTTGTGAAACAGACTCCAGGGCCTCACCATCCGCGTTCCTGATTCGGGTCTGGATGGGATCCGAGTTTTCTTAACAAGTGCTCAGTTTATACCGATGCTGCTGTTCTGGGTGCCGCGCTTGCGGAACGGTTGAAATAAGCTAGAAACTAGGTGTGCTGTGCTCAGGGCCCAAATCAACTTCCTGTCAGTCACTGTGGTGCAAGCAGAGCCGCCCTGCCTCCTACAAATGGTCCCATGAACTAGGCAGGTGTGATGTTTCTAGAAAGGCACATGTACGCAATCCTGGAGTGTGCTCAAAGTAAACCTATGAATTTGACCTCCACCTATTTGGAAACAGTAGCCATTCAAGGTGTATAACAGAGACTCTAAATTGTGATTAAGATGCTTGATGGTGATAGAGACTTACGGCTGATGAGATACGGTGCATTGGGCGCCAACCTCTGAAAAGTCCAATTCACCAGGATGGGGCCCAGGAATGTCAACTCTACAAAGCTTGCCAGGTGATTCTCAAGCAGTCAGCCCAACGCTAGGCTACCGTGAGCCTCGGAGAACCACGGGCACACTGGAGAGGGCGCAGCCTGATGACTGCTCGGTCGATCACCTCACTCAGCAAATGCAGGACGACAGCTGTGTCAGTCTCATACACACGAGTTGTTTAATAAACAGGTGTTCATTTGTTCGTTGTGGCAAAAGCTAATTGGAAGGGCCTTGAGAGGAGGCCTTAGGACTCCGTCTGCAGCCCATCAACCTTCAGTCATTTACCAGCTTCTAGCACACAGCAGATGCTCAATAAAGACCTGCCGACTGGCTGGATGGGTGGGTGAAAGGCGTGAAGAATTAGGAGCCCAGGAAGTCAGCTCTAGAGCTGGAGTTAAGGACCTGCCTCCTGGCTTTGGTAGTTACATGGCGATCACAAGCGGGAAGCAACAGCTGCAGCTCAGGCTGTGATAAGGCTCAAGGGGGACCATGTGCAGGCGTGACGTTTAGTGAGTGTTAGCATAGCCACCAAGCAGGTCCAGGAATCAAACCTCCACAGGCTGAAACACGGAGCCAAAATCCACAAGATATCATTCCCCAGGGATATGTAATTTAAAGCATGTGGACTTAAAAAAAAATAACCTAGCACTTCTTATGGGAGACAGCTTAGCAACTGTGCAACTGAAAAGATCTGAAGATTTAATTCACTATATTCAATATGAGTCCATTGTTACAGAACCACTAAAAGTATGTCACGACTTCAGAATTTGTAAGAAATACAAAAAAAATTTCACATATGCATCATCCACAGAAGTGGAAGCCATGGTTCTATGTGAGTTGGCCCGGTTGGTGTGGACGTGCACTGTCCTATCTGAGCACCTCATGTGGAAGGGGAGAGACCATGCTCTTCAACTCTGCACTGTGGTCACGTCGAGAAGGTGGAGTAGAATTACAGATAAACTGAGGATTTCATCCCGACGTCCATTCAATCCCCTGAGTGCTCTGGACGTGTTCTTCCAGGAGCTTCATGGAAGTGTCAGGTCGCCGTGTCTACCGCTCCTCACCTCCTTCCCGTACACGTCTCAACCCCCACCACGCCACTGCGTCTGCTCTCACCCCGGCCCCTGCTGACCCGCCAGCACATCCGCACCGCTGAGATGTGACCAGCGAAGGTGAGGTCGTCCTGAAGGAGGACAGGACGGGCCTCTAACTGATGTTCTTAGATGAAGGAGATATTTGGACACAAAGACAGGCATGCACACAGGGAGGGCACCGTATGAAAACTGCAATTATGGTGCCACAGGCCAAGGAACTATCAGAAGCTCCAGATGCCTGGAACAGAGACTTCCTGGAGTTAGAGTGTTCGTGGCCCTGATGACACCTTCATCTTGGACTTGGCCTCCAAACTGTGAGACAACACGTGTCTCTTGTTTAAGATGGGGCGGCCCCCTCACTTCCTCAAAGCTCCCCGTCTACCCTCCTCATGCTGCCTACCACTCTGAGTGGTTACTGACTAGAATTGTTACTAATGTGCCCGCCTTGCTTACTGTGCGAGCTGTGACCACATGCTGCGCACTCCCAGGCCCACAGGATGCTGCTGGGTGAAAAGCAGCTGGAAGCAGAGCTACCTTGGGGCCTACAATCCTGAGGTGCCCCCTCCCCCTACCAGTCCCCCAGCCCCGCTTGGATACTTACAGAGATGATGTGCCCCTTCAGGCCATGGGCAGAGTCTGCGCATTCAATCACGGCACTCAGCTGGGGGTAGCCCACCCCCGTCTTGGTGCGGGTGGTGCACACGGAACCTGGATGGAGGAGAGAGGTGGTTTGTGAATGAGCAGAATGGGACACAAAATGAGCCTCCATCGCTGTCACATGGCAGAGGAGAGGCGCAAGGGAGGGACTGCCCAGCAACTCGACAGAGGTGGTTAGAAGCACACTATGTGGCCGTGCAGCTGTCACCTGCTCACATCTAAAACATAACCCACCCCCGTGACCTGCCACCCTCACTCTCCCCTACGACATCAGCTCCCCTGACTGGCCGAGCACTGACTCTCCACACTTAAACACACCACATTTCAGGGACCTCCTGGATTCCTCCCACAGCCTCCAGCCTCTGTACCTTCCACTTCTGTCAAATTACTAACTTCTCCAAGCCTCAGGGCCTCGCCTGTGGCATGGAAATTAAAACACTGGCCTCCTGGAGTAGAAATTAAATGGCACAGGGAATAAAATCATTTGGCCCAGGACCTGGCACTAACCCTATGTCTGTCCCCTCACCCTCACCCAAGTCTGTCCTCAACATGCCCAACCTGCTGTTCTCCATGATCTCACTCACGGTCCACCTCCAACCCTGTCCGAATCCGCATCCAGCCTGGGCTCTGAGGTCAGCCTCCACTCAGGACCCACACAAGCCACTAAATGCCTTCGTCCTCTTGACCTCTGTCTTTCCCACGGCCAAGGCCAGTCCTGGTCGACCATCCCTGTGATCCAGTCAGGTCCCAGCCAAGTCACGCCATAAGCGCCTGCACACGCCTGCTTGCTCCAGACCCACCTCCCTCCCAGCAAGCGTGCACCCTGCTCCGAGGCCACACAATCAGACCCCTGAACGTCTCCCCCTCCTGCTGCCCACACTCCGGCCACTCTGACCCTTCAGTTCCTCCTGTACAGCCAGTTTCTTCCCATCTAGGGAGTCTCTGAACTTGCTGTTCTCTGTCCAAACACTCGCCTCTGCACGCCCCCTCTCTCCCCCTCCCTGTCTTGCCAACCCTTTCTCATCTTCCAGGCTTCATCTTAAATGTCACTGCCTCAGGGAAGTTGTTCTCACTGCATTTGTTTAAAAGAGAGGCACTTAAATAGTTATTTGTGTCAGAACCAAGGCCCAGTTTTCTCTGCTGGGTGGTAGGCTGCGTGGATGCTCACTCCTGTAGAGCACTGAGCATACAGCCGGACCTACGGCGCTATAAATAGTCCCGGAAAGACTCTGAGAGTTCAGGAATGGAACAGTCACCCACATGCCTGGCGCCACTGCTTCACACTCAGCCAGTTCCTGCTGGAGGTCCCGTGGTGTCGACAACAAAGTGCTCTGAACCCCTCCACTGCCTGCCAGTCCCGGGGGTGAGGCTCAGAGCCCCGACTTCCTCTCCCACTCCTCACTCCATCTGTGGCTTCACTGCTTCCCATAACTGTCGCCCAGGCGTCCTTAGGAACAGGGTCAGACAGAGAACCATGCCCACACTCCCAGGCCTGGCTTCCCCAAGGAAACAGGATGGGGGATCCCCTTCTCCTGCATCTGTCCCGCTGCAGGCTGAGACCCATCTCTACGTCCATCCTTCCCCATGTGCACTCACAACCCTGGAGCCGACCAGTGTCCCTCCGCCCTCCGCCCCTGCGTGCACTGTGTGAGGCAGAGGTACAGCTTTATAATCTCTGGCTCTGGGTCGGAACTGGCTTTCGCCTCTTCCCCCTCAAGGGCTAGATCCTCAAGGGAAGCAGGGGCCTCGGCGCAGAGGCCTGGAGCTCCCAGCAGGTGAGGCGAGGGCAGGGGAGCGGTCTTTTTCTAAATATTAAAATCTTTAATATGAAATTATTTAAATTCAGTTAAGGTTACAGTTGTACTTTCTGATGGTAGACATTTCCATGTAGCTCCTAGGAGACCTCAAACAGCCTTAACCCCAATCAGAGCAGTAAAAACCTCCTAAATGCAACACGTGTTTGAAAGATCTGCTTTGCTCTCTTCATTTCTAGTTTCCGAGTCTACTCTGAGGATGGCACTTGCCCAGATTCTGTGAGATCCATGGCCCAGAGAAGTCCTCTCCGGGGGCAGGCAGGCTCCTCTCGGCAGGAGGGTGGGCGAGGACCTGATGAGCCCCCAGGTTAAAGCGAGAAACTGGGCCCATATTTCTCCCAGTCCTAGCAGCTGCGGCACCCAGTTTCAATGCTTTCTCCCAGCCACTGGGAGTTCCTCATTAATGGACCTTGTTTAGTGCTGTCGTTTACATACACATTACTCAGTGTTTTCACTCGAAAGAACCTGTGAAATGTCAATATAATCTCCAATTAAATTAAAGAAGCAGCTCCAATACATCAAGCTCCAAGGGAGCCTCTTATCCTGCTCAGTCACGTCTGTTCCAGACAGACAGCCAGGGGGTCACACGGTGCCAGTGAGAGGACAGTAAGTCTTCAGGGAAACACACAGAGGATGCACATCAAGACCCTGCACACAGCTGAGTGCTTGAGATCACGTCAAGAACAGCTCCTCGCGAGCTAAGAATGCTGTGCACCTCCATGTGCCATGCAGCACCCACAACGGCAGACACAGGACACTCAACACATGTTTCCGATTAAACAGGTGGCTGGCGCGCTCCCCTGCCTCAGGAACAAGAGTCCTCCAGGTCCACATCCAGCCTGTTCTATTCTATTCTATTCTAAGCCTGGCCTACTGCAGCCCGTCCAAAGCGGGAGCTCCTTGTAAACAAGAGCTGGGCCTTATCCTTTCTTTGACTTGCAACAATGACAGACACTCAGTAAAGACCAGAGTTGTCTTTCCTATTGCTCAGAGCAGCGGTTGCCAGCTGGTGGTCCTGGGACCACTAGTGGTCCAGAAAGTCCAGAAGGTTGGCGACCGCTGGCACAGAGTGTGTTACAACTTGGCTTAGGTGAGTGGCAATATTAACATTTTTTGCGGGAAACGAGTAAACTTGGATCCACCAGGGAGACTGTCAATGGCATACATTGGAACCTCTAGTTGGAACCGGCAAAAATAAAAATGTTTTATGTCGTTGTCGTGTGTGTGCCGCTCATAAACTACACAGTGAAACGCGGTACATGTGCAAGTTTTGTAATGTACCCCTGCACAAAGGAAAGGGTTTTCGAACGCTACCACACAGTGGCGGGAAAATGCCCGCTTACAAAGTGTTTAATTAAAAGCCCAATCTTGACACTCTCCCTTGTGTTAAAGGCTCAGGGGCCTGGATGGGCCAATAGGGCTCTTCTTCCATCACAGTCCCTCATGGCTCTCCTTTTCCCTCAAGGCTGACAAGTGTGTGAATCACAACCCAAAGATGTCTTCTCCCAGCAGCGCTTGCCCACACCCTTCTCCTGTTAGCTTATGATCTGCGTCTGTTTTTGGTAATGTTGTTTGGGGTAGGCAGTATTTTTTTTAACTATGTTTTTATTTATTTTTAGAGAGAGAGGAAGGGAGTGGGGTAGAGAGACGGAAACATTGATGAGAGAGAAATATTGATTGGCTGCCTCCTGCATGCCCCCTGCTGGGTAGGGATTGAGCCCACAATGAGGAATCGAACCAATGAAATCCTGGTTCATGGGTTGATGCTCAACCACTGACGCACACTGGCCAGGCTGGGTAGGCAATATTTTTTTAAGTCTTTGTTGTTTTTATTCCCAACTGAAAATGTGTATCTTCTTTCCTTGGTTCCCATTTTAGTGTCTGGCAAATAATGAAGGTGAATGAAGAATTTAAAAACATGGAAGCTCAGTTCAGGTATGGCCAGAGGGACAGCGAACACCGACTGGCCCCGAGAGAAAGTGGAGCCACCTGTGTAAGAACAGAAAGACTCCGCCTCGTTCCCCCACTCAAGACATCAAGGAGCAGTCCTAGGAGAGAATGCCAAGGAGAACTGGGCAAATCTGATATGGATATGTACCAAGTGAGAAGCCAAAGTGACAGCTACATGGACAATACACAGGTCAAGTTCAATATGGCCTCATGGTCACGTGCTATTTGCAGTGTTTGGGGTCCCTCAAACCCTCACGGAAACCTGAGTGATCCCTGTCCATGAACTGTCCCAGGGATTCTTCACCCCTCATCTTCCTCTTCACAGTATATGTGGCCATGAATGAAATCTGCATTTTCTCTCCCACAGTTATACTCTGAAACCTGGACCTCACATCCTAACCACACCCACGCTCCTTGACAAGCTACCTGGGGGCATCAGAGGACAACTCAATGACATTTCTAATGAGGAGCTTCTGTGGAAGCTCAATGAGATCCAAAAGAAATGTACAACGAATTCGTGGGTAGGTAACTCATGGGCTCCCTTCTGGCCATCTCCAGCCCCTGTAAGCCCCAGACCCCATTCCTCCCCCCCACACACCCTCTGCTGTTCTCCCGGCAAGTCTTACCTGGTCCAACTCCCACTTTGATTATATCTGCTCCAGAAAGAATCAGCTCCTCCACCATCTCCCCTGTCACCACGTTCCCCGCCTGAGACAGAAAGAACATAGCTCACGTCATGAACTACTCCTGGTGGTACAGAGGTGAATGAGGGAGGAACTCACACCTGGACACAATCATGAGCATGTCCCAAGCCGCAAGGCAGCCAGGAAAATAAAACAAAACGAAAGGGGGTTGAGGGGGTGAGGAGAGAAAACATTGAATTCTATAGGAGCACACAATGTCACGCCTGGAGACTACACAGATTTTACAACTCTAAGACCTTAGACCAGTGGTTCTCGACCTTGGCTGCACATTAGGATCACCCTGGGAATCTTTAAAATCCTGATTTCTGGGCCTCATCCTCCGGAAATTCTGTTTCTTTGTTACTAATGTTGTGGCCCCAACACAACAGAATTTCCTAAGTGCCTTAGACTATCTAGGTCAGTACTTCGTAAACGTTTCAGCTACGAGCAAAACAAAACGCTACAGAGACCAAATCCATAAAATAAGCTCTGCAACACTCAGCTGATTCAAATCTTGATTGTTGGGCATAAAAAGTGTCGCAGATCATCAAACCCCTGAAGAACCTTTGCGGATTCCCAGGGGCCAGGATCAGGAAACCGTTGGTCATCGCACAGCTGGGAAGACATCTGCGTACCCACCCTCGGGTCAGAGGTTCCCACCCAGATAGGAAAAGGCAGAGGAGCCCTCGTGGACCAATAGCCCTGGAACCGGCTCCATTTTCAGAACAAGATGCTGTGACCCTCATAAAAGACATGTAAGCCAGGATGTGGCAGCATCTGAAAACCAGAGGCCGCCTCTGGATTGGAAATAGCACCAGTTGTCTCACTGCAGGAGCCTGGGAGCCCTTTCTGACAGCTTACTGTCCTGTGGATTCTTCAGCTGCTGCACAGACGTGGTGCGACGCCTGACTGATTTTTCACAACGGTGCAAAGTCTTATTTTGGGAAATGCATCCTTACTCATGACACTCATTTTTTTTTTTTTTTAATTAAAGTTCCACTGTCTTTCATTGAATTGACTCCCAGGGGAAATTTTTCTTTTTTGACCAACACAAAGTAACTCTTAACTTTGTATGAAATTATCTTGGAAAAGGGTGATAAGGAAGACTCAGAGCTGCTTTAATCCAAGCAGCATCTGACAATCGAAAATGATAGATGGTCCAGAAAGAGGGCTCCAGTATTTGAGAACATCGAAGAGAGGAATCATATTTTAAGAGACTGATCTGGGAAAGACATCTTTTGGGAGCAAATACAGATTATCACTCATACTTTTCACCAAAATAAGCTTCAGGCAGATTACAGAGTCAAACTAAAAGTTTTATTCCTCCCCCCAAACTTAGAAGAAAACTTTGAATACTTATAATAAGCATAAAAGAGAGAAAAAAACATAAACATGGATCTGCCCTGGCTAGTATGCTCAATGGTTAGAGCGTCAGCCTGCACACCAAAGGGCTGAGGGTTTGATTCCCAGTTAAGAGGATGTACTGGGTTACAGGTTCCATCCCTACCCCTTGTCAGGGCATTTACGGGAGGCAACCAATTAATGTGTCTCTCATATCAATGTTTCTCTCTTTCTCTCCCTCTCTTCCTCCTTGCCTCCCTTCCTTCCATTCTCTAAAAGTCAATGGAAAAAATATCCTCAAGCCAGGATTAACAAAAACAAAACAACACACATTAACATAGAT